>JAQGAS010000124.1:0-97002 GCA_034686365.1 Pachymerium ferrugineum | reverse complement strand
TAATATTTACTACAAATATCTAGTGATTTTGCCTTTCATAATGAAAAAATTAGAAACGTATAATTGGATGAAAAAAATCAAATATTTACATGCTCCTATACAAGTGATGATGGTCGGTTGTTTGTAAGTACAAATGTTGTGAACCCTTAGCAAATACTCACTGCATTATTTTTAGTTTAACGTTTATGGTGCCTATAGCATGCAGTCTCTTTCCTCAAAAATGGTAAATGAAAAACGTTTTTAACTAACTTGCTCTTAATACGATTGTTTCTTTTATAGCTGCTTAAGTGTGAGTACAATAAAAAGATTCGAGCCAGACAAGTACGCACAAATAGAAAAGAATTTAGACCATATACCTGTCAAAGTTTATTTTAATAAGGGATTATAATTGCAATTTTTTTGATGTATATAACTATAATCTAATCATGTAGAAATAATCCGGGTGTCATTTTTCATAGATAAATTCTATTTTAATCAGTAAACATAGATTTAAGAAAGGAACTTTTGCCGCCAATTGCCATAATTTGTAATCAAAGGATTGAACTTAACCTGAATATCAATTGTAAAAAGATTAAAAACAACAGAATGATTAAATGGTCACACATTAATTGAAACCAAACGCAATTAAAAAGTAAAAAATAGAGTGAACATTTATATATATATATATATATATAATACCAGAAGTTATTTACTTCTGATACTACGTATGGAAAGTTATAACTAATAAAAACATGCCAGTACGACGACAAAGTTCTAATCTAAACCTAACATATTTTTTTAAACTATTAAAAATCTCGGTAAAAAGTTTTCCCAGAACAGTCACACGTAAATTGTAGCAAAAGATCTCAACTTCTTTCCACCCCTCCTCATAAAAGATCACATTAATCTTGTATTAAATATTACGAAAATTCATTGGCCAAAATAAAGAAAATTCTTGCTTCAAGCAGCCTGCTGCTAGATTAGGAGCTAGGTCTAAAACTATTAAACGTAAAGGCCCTGCTCTAAACATGAGCAGCGGTAAAATTTGCTACAAAGTTAGTGTGCTAAACTTTATATTTTAAATATTATAAAATATATTTTGTTGATGGTAGAATTATTTCAAAATCTAAAGCATTTAACCCAACTTAAGTGATGAAGTATTTCAAGCATACACTTGGTTCAAAACAAAATTATTAAAAAATATAAGAAAACCGCAAAGAAAACGTTGTGAATTTCAATATTTCATTGGAAAAGCCCTCGCATTTGTGAAATCCAAGCGTGAGAGGAGGGATGCATATATAGTCAGTCGAGCGCAAAAGTGGACACCGTAGCCATTTTCTTTCCAATAATGATCCTAAAATAAAATTGAAACATTAATATCAATACTCTTTAATGCAAATAATATGAATTTACCCGATACCAGCACCAAGTAGCAATGAGACCAAATTGGTGATCAGTACGAAAGAAAGAACTTCACTGGATAAGAGACCGCTTTTCATAGCTTTGGAATGGCGAACACTAAGACGGCCTCCTCTTGGATGCTTGAATCGCCATTCTCTAATTACAAAATGAATTGCATATTTGAAATATATGATATGCCATTGGAAGCTTATCGTTTTACATACTTTGGCGGCTGCTGATCAGGTCGGCTAGACCAATCCCAAATCCAATCCGTGTTCTTTTCCTAACATTAAAAATAAAAATTGTTTATCAACCCTTTAAAACTTATAAAACTGAATTTACCTTGTTTATGAAAAAATATCTTAACTCCTCTCCATTAGATATCTCAGTATTCGGAGTGTTAGGAGGGCTTTTGGGGCTACAACAACAAAAATAACATTAAAAACACGGAAAATCTTTACCAACAGAAAATTGGATAGGTTCCAACATTCGACCAACACAAGGTCGTAGCCTCGATAATCTCCCACAAAAAACCTCTAAAATAAGTTCAATTATGATTCACCACACTTAAGTACTGCCAATAAACACCGACAACAGGTCTGTAGGTTAGTCATCCATGATAATAAAAGGGGAAAACATACTATGAAGCTATGCACACAACAATAAATTGTTTGCACTAAGCACATTCAACCTGACATTGGCAGGGACATTCCCTTCGTGTCATTACAGTTAATCGAAAAAGTGACCTCTTTCTTTCCGAACTTTACTTAAACTTAAAGTCGAAGTCTAAATTCTTTTAGCGCTAGTTATTTTTGGTGCAATGTGATGATTATACTGAAAGGAATCTTCTACGACCCCTAAGTCACGTAGCCATGAAGTCAATAAACTTTTTCACAATTGCACACTTATTAGCAAAACTTCGTGTCTTTGGCCACTTTCTGGCTGCCCACTACCGTATATTCCTACTACGACACTTTCGCAAACTAAATCACTATTATTATACTATAATTGGCCGATAGTTAGTGCTGAAAATAATGAGGCAGCTGAACATTACGTGTTCTTGTTTATCATCCTACCGAAGTAAAATGACCGCAGCATGTAATAAAGCTTAAACTACGACAGTACCTTTCTCTACGCGAAGAAGAACCGCTCCCGTTAGCGGACGTATTATTCGATTCCCGCTGCGCTTCCAGCAACAGCCTTTGCATTTCTGCATCATGAATTGAGCCAAGGGGTGATAACAATTCCGATCTTTGTAAACTCAAATCCACCCATGATTCTGCAAAGATTAAAAAACAGTGAATTAGTGCGATAATGGGGAAAATTAAACGCTCGTTAGCAGCTTGTCAAATAAAATTGCCATTAACACCTGCTGTTTACAGTCAAGCGTATTAGGCAAGCTTTTATTTTATGTCGCCAGTTGATTCTTAATTTCCCCTTTAAATTAAGGGTCAACATTCAGCTCATATCGTTGCATGTACCATTCCCAAAACGGATATTTAATATCATTAAATTTCGAACAGGACAAGAACCTCGATTATAGTCGAATTTATCAATCAGTCGCGACCAACACAAGAGTGCATCACGCGTGCGAGTTCAAGGTCCTGGCAAATTTCCAATATTAACTCCGCACACAGTTATCTCCCTTTTCGCAACAAATTAAATTCCCTTTAAAAAATTTTTCAAAACACTACGAGATAAGGAACTGCCCTTATAATCTTCCTTGTTTTAAATAAAATTAAAACTCTGATAAAATTGCAAGTGTTAACGCGGGGGTGAAAAAAGAATAAAAATAAAATGCATTTCACAATTCACCTGACGAAGTTTCGAAGCATATTTGAGTGTGGAAATTTTGATTGTTTGCCAAGCAGTTGCTTCTTCACTACTGACCGTGGATCTTATTTGGGAATTTACGATTGCAATATTCATGTTGACAAATTTATTCCAAAAATAAACACAGAAATGACTTTAACGTGTTTTACAACACTCTTTCTGGTAAAAAATTTCTTTTCGTACTTAAAAAGCTTGAAACATGGACGCAAATATTTCTACGGAATTATGTAAACAAATCGCTGGTAAATAAAAAACGATTTGTCGTTTTCAACTTTTTTTGCAAATCAAAGCTTGACTACATTTTACATCATACTCGCTATTAAACCTGGCCCTGAAAGTATTCGTTTTTGGAATTTTAACATTTAAATCAGGCGACATATTGCTCGTTGGAGGCCATCACTTTCAGCGTACTTAATCCAGGAGAATAACTAGTTACCTCTTATACCATTCTTACTTACCCCCAAGACTTTCTTCTTGAGATGACGGTGGAGTAGAACTCATTTTTATAAATTTACAGTCTGGACACTCAACTTAGTGCAAACGATACGATGAATTTGAGATTTGTGTACAACTGAGCATGCTTTGTTTCCCTGAAACGTCAACATGAAGTGAGGTCATCGATAACATGATCTACCGTAACCAATAGCGAAAGAGGAAACACATGTGCACGTGATCAAGTTGTTGTCTACCGTCTGGTGACAATTTGAATAAACACAAACACGCCATACGCTAAAAAGACAAAATGGCGCCTTATTTGGAGACCATGAAGCAATATTTTCAAAATAACAACAGGATTAAAGATTATCCAGCCCACTCAGCTAAAGTACATTCAGTTGATTGGAGCTGTGACGGCCGGCGATTAGCATCCGGGTCTTTTGATAAAAGTGTCAGCGTATTTTTATTAGATAGGGATCGCCTGGTTAGTACATTACCTTTTTTATAACACGATAATTTCTAACTTACAGCAATTTATTAAATCAGAACAAAGAACATGTGTTTAAAGGCCATGGAGATAGCGTTGATCAGTTGTGTTGGCATCCAACTCACCCGGATCAATTGGCAACGGCCAGTGGCGATAAAACTGTCAGGATATGGGATGCAAGATCACAGAAATGTGTAGCTACAGTTAATACGAAAGGTTATTCCAATTTTAAGCTATTAATTACTGTTCTAATAAAAATATATTCTCAACAGGTGAAAATATAAACATCTGCTGGTCTCCAGATGGGCACACAATAGCCGTTGGTAATAAAGAAGATCTTATAACATTTATTGACGTTCGTACCCATAAAGCCAAAATCGATGAGCAATTTAAATTTGAAGTAAATGAAATATCATGGAACAAAGAAAACAATTTATTCTTTTTGACTAACGGATTCGGATGCATCCAGATTCTTAGGTATCTATAGCAAGTTGTTTTCTGTTCCTTTAAATAAACACTGACGGAAGCTTTATTTATTTTTTTTTTGTTTTAGCTATCCCGATTTACAGACGCTGCATAACATTCAAGCACATCCGGCCAACTGTATTTGTATAGAATTCGATCCTACAGGTCAATATTTTGCAACTGGAAGTGCAGACGCCCTAGTTAGTTTATGGGATGTAGATGAATTAATTTGCCTTAGGACATTTTCTCGGTATTGTAGTTTAAAAAAAAATTAACACTGTAATATATTCTAATTGTTTTTATTCCTGATAGTCTGGATTGGCCAGTGAGAACAATAAGTTTTAGTCACGATGGTAAAATGTTGGCATCAGCGTCTGAAGACCTTGTTGTCGACATAGCTGAAGTTGAAACAGGTTCATTCCATTGCAATTAATTAGAAACTATTTCTAAACCGATTCTTTATCTTAGGAGAAAAAATAACTGAAATACAAGTTGAATCGCCTACATTTACGGTAGCCTGGCACCCAAAGAGAAACATTTTGGCATTCGCTTGTGACGATAAAGATAAATACAACAGAGAACACGACGCAGGGACAGTTAAGTTGTTTGGTCTTCCATCAGAATCTTAAAATAAAATCTCAATAATGTAAACAATATGTAACAATCTTTAATGCACGAACAACAAACTCCACTTGAAGGCCAATACTACAAGGAATTAAAAAAGAATCTGATGAACTATATACAGAATTGGATTCTTAAAATGAAACAAATTGGCATTTAATTTAAGATAAAGGAATTCCTGTTTAATTTTAAGAGTTTCCTACGAAGCATCTAAAAAAAATACTTTAAATATAAGCCGGCTTGGTTGAAAGTGAATTAGTCGCTGTGTGGTACGTCATCGAAAGAATCTCCTTTGCAATTTTTCAGCACGGAGATATTTTCTAGTATGTGAGCGGGAAGAATGCCGCGGTTACCGTCAGCCTGGATTTTTAACCAATAAATTAATTACATTCATCCGTACAGATTTTGAAAAATATCTACCTCTGCATAATAGAAATTATTGGCAGACTTGCCACCAAAAATGGTTACAATGTCGCCTTGTTTAACTTTTAGCTCCAACGTGGGTTTGTTGTCCTCTGTGTTGATGGGAGTGAAATCCTTGCATACAACACACTACATTAAGAGTGAAAAAATTAAATTTAAATTAAATTCCCTCTCCATTATAGTCCATTACCTGTCTTTTGTAATTTTTAAAACTCCTCTCGTCCAGTGATCGTGCAGATAATGGTGGGGACTCGTTACTTTTATCTATTTCATCGGCAGAATATACTAAACTAACTTTAGAAGAAGATGCGCCAGTGTCTAACAAAGACTGAATCGCAATGTCTATGTCTTGGTTGAAATCTAGGCGGTTTAAGAGTGCTTTGGTTCGATTTGGGCTACGCACTTTTTGATGCAATTCATTATTAACAAAAATCTATTTAAAATAAAATACAAATTAAATGAAGTTAAAAGTTAAAAAGTATATTGATTACCAGGTAGCCTGATATGTTGCTTCCAATGTTAGGCACGGTCCACGCTACCAAAAGGCTATCGGGGGCAACTTTGCGGGTTACACGAAAATTACTTGGTGCAAGTTGATCTGATGAATTAAACATTTCATTAATAAAAGAAAAAAAACTCGCAAAAAGGGGAGTTAAATTCAATTTACCACTAACTGCATGTTGATTAATCCCTTCATTTCTGTTAGTCCTTGATAACCTTTGACAACTCCTAATGGGTCTAGGACTGATTTGAAGTTTATTTGGACGGAGATTAATTTTCTCATCATCAGAAGAGGTTTTCTAGTAAATCAAACCACTCGTTTAGAATACAATTTTTTTTGTAACAATGTGATGTGTACCTCAAACTGGACATGTTTATTTCGGGGAGATGGAATAGGCGATGGGAGAGCTGTGTAACGAGGAATTTTGGATTTACTTCCTGCAGGTCTTGGAGAAACGCTGCAATCGGAATTATCACTAGACGCGGAGTGTGGCGATATGTTGTACAATATGAATTCGTCGCGCAATTCAGCCTAATTAAAAAGTATATTAAACATTGAGCACTATTGAAAATAGTTAATTACTTTTTCATCTTTATCAAGCGAATTTTCATCGTGGTTACTTCTTCTGTTTAAACTTAATCTGGAATCTTTATGCGGAGACATCATTTTACTTTGAATCTAAAATATTAACAAGCATCACAACTATTTATCAATATTGACGGTGATTTTGAGTACCTGCTTATCTAATCGATGTATAATTTGATCCTTATCTTTACACCGTTGTGTAAGTTGAGTAATTTTGTTCTTCAATGAAGGAATCGATTGTTCAGCTATCAGTCTCTTTTTCTCAAGTAAATCCACCTAAATTGAAAAGTAATGAGTCTTTAACACATGTTAATTGCAACCAAATAAAACCAAATTCGCACTTTGTTATTCAGCGTTTGATAATCTTTCTTCATTAGCTGCATGCTATTTATTCTCTCGCGTTGCGACTCCACTTTATGATGCAAATGTAAATTCTCAGCGTACAGCTTGCGTTCACTCTCTCTCTATTAATAGTCTTTGTGAATTAAAGTTCGTGTAAACAATGTTGCAATATTTACCCTCTTTTGTAACTCCGTTTCCAATTCCTGAATTTTTTCTTTTAAATTTATTGAATCACGATTGCTCGTTTCCCAATGACGCAACTGCCGAGAAAGTAGGCCAATTTTTTGCTCAGCGTCGCGTGCTTGTTTATTAGCAGACACTACTGACTGTATTTTACAGGATTAATTTTGATTTCTCTTTATTTCTCAAAGTCAGTCTTACTTGCGATTTCTTTAGATATTTTTCTTGCAACACCCTTTCTGAAAGTTCTGCTTTCCATACCCTGTGTTGCAATGATTCGTTTTCCTGTAAAACATTTGCTTTCTCCAAATTCGTTTTGGATAATTCAGCAATCTAAAATTATTATAAATTAAAACTTAATAATATTCTCCTTGATGATGACTCTCACTTTGTCTTCAAGCTCCTTTTCACACGAGCCAAGTTTAATTTGAAGCGATTTTAGCTGCTGTTCAGTAACTTCAAACAACTTTTCTTTACTTGAAACTTCTCTCTCCATTAATGCAACACGGTTTCTTAAGTCTTCAATTTCATCAATTGAACAGTAAGTCTGAAATCACAGAAGGTTATTATACAAAGCTGTCTGGAAAAAATTTTACAAACTTACAAACTTATTTTTAGAAATTTTTACAATTTTGTTATTATTCTGAAATTGAACGTCCATTGTTTCTAAACTATCGACGTTGTTTTCTTCTAAATCAATAATCTGTTAAAAGATTAATTAATTATAATATGACATTAAACTGTACGTGACAATCTCCTTACAACATCACATTTTTCCTCAGGGACAGAACCATCTTCTTTGTTAGAAGCACCGTCGCTTTTATTGCGCTTCAGCGAAATTAAACCTGTGATGATAATGTAAAAATTAATTTACAATTTCATTAGTGAATCTTGATTAAATCTTTACCTTGATTTAGACAACTACCGATTGTTGTCTTTTCTTCTTTCATTTCCACTGAGTTACCACCAAAAATTATCTAATCACAAATGGAAATAAGTATGAAAGCACAAGCAATTG
The DNA here is from genome assembly GCA_034686365.1 of Pachymerium ferrugineum. Classification (NCBI taxonomy): domain Eukaryota; kingdom Metazoa; phylum Arthropoda; class Chilopoda; order Geophilomorpha; family Geophilidae; genus Pachymerium; species Pachymerium ferrugineum. The sequence continues at coordinate 88,731 of JAQGAS010000124.1, read as the reverse complement.
ATTTACCGCAAAAAATGTTATCGATTTGTCTCACGTGTTTTTTTATGACAACATGATTATGCAGTGTTGGTAACTTAATAAAAATTAATTTGTAGTTTTTATAAAAAATTCTTCAATTAAAATAATGTCAAAGTCAAAAACTTTTATTCTCCATTGTAAAGTCGAAACCGAGTATTCAATTTCATTTTACCCTTGTCCTCAATATTGTGTCTCTGTTTATAAAATTTGTCTCTATGGTTACGATAATCAATGACTGTATTTTGGGTTCATGCAACTTGGAGATTTAGTAAAAAACAAGGATCCTGCATCATTTTGGCCACGTCGACAGATCGATAATCTTTTATGGGCTTAAAAGTCACACCCTGTCTACAGAATTATTAATCACAAGAAACCCAATTTTAGAAAACAAGAATATTTTAATTGGTAGCTTTATTCAAACAATGCGTAAAACTGGTAATAATTTTTAAAAAGCCATTACTTTTTATATGTAAAAAAACAAACTTACCTCGTCTAACACCTTTACTTGATTTTCAATGTCTATCAGCAACGGTTGACAATTCGCACAATTGCCGCAGTTACAATGCTGTAAAGTATTTTTTTTGTTTTAAAGAAAAAAAAATAAGCCCATCAGACACCGAAAAAAAGTTCAGCCAACACAAAAGAAATGTAATGCAGTGTAGTCTAGTAAATGCACAGAGCCACAACTCAATTTTCTTTAGGAATGCGCTGCACAGTGAAGCGCACCCTACAATTATTGGGGCGAATCAAACCCACAATGCATCAGCGCACAAACAGTTGAACTGCAAACCCCCAATCTGTCTTACTGCTTATTACACTCGGGTTTATAGGGCAGAACGACATTCAAATTGAATAAAACTTTTAAGTTAGCGAAAAAAAAAAAGAAAAAATGCTCTACCTGAACAAATGCGGATAGAGAGTTGATTTTTTCTTTCAACTGCTTCAATTCATCCGCATGTAAACTCAAAGCCTGTAAATAAAAAAATATAATAATAAGCAATTGATTCTTCTTGGTAGATCAATGGTACAAACTTGTAATTCCATTGGAATATTCCCAGCTTCAAGAATTTTAATTTTGTCTAGAAGCCGCTCGATGTGTGACTCTCTCTCCAGTATCTCTAAATTCAACTTAAATAAAGATTCGTTGTTATCCATTGTATTTAGAGGATTCTAATAAAAAAAAATTATGAAATTTCAAAGTATACAATTTTCAATAAAAGTCTTACTTGTGATTTAAAACGCGCGATTTCAGTTTCAAGTTCTAATATCTTTCCCCTCAAATTATTATTTATCTCTTCAAGCTCTTCAAGTTGTAGGTCCAACTTGGCATTTGAATTAATAACATCAGCCATAGATTGCACCCTATTTGGATGTTGATCCCGAATTATAACTTCAAACTCTTCTTTCTCCCGTCTGACAGCTATCAATTCCGCTTCCAACTGCTCTACCTTCTCTTTTAATGCTATCTCCCTTTCCATCAAAATTGCATCGGCTTGAGCTAATGTTTCTTTCAAAGCACCCTCGGAAGTCTCCAACTGAGCAATTCTCGTTTTCATCTCTTTCTCTGTCTGTCTTAAATCGGACACCAACTTGAGCAACTCTTCCTGATCTTGAAGTTCTTGTTCCATTACATGTTTATCTCTTTGAACATCCGTCAATGATTTCCTAATATTTCGGTCTTCTCTCTCGAGTTCGTGAATTTTGCTTTTAAGACGTCGTTCAGACGCTTCCGTCTCTAAAAGCCGATCTAAAAGCTCGCCGAACTTGGAGACCTCGCTATTATGTTTGGTGTTCCTTAACGCTTGTCTTAACCTCTTTTCACTTTGCTCCAATTGCACTATCCGAGCTCTAAGCCGTTCCTCAACGGCTTCCTGCTCCTCTATTCTTTCTTGGTAGCTTCTCTCCACATCAGCCATAATTTTGTCAGCTTCATGCAACGTTTCTCTATAAGCTCGCTCTTTCTTCTCTAGCTCAAATAATCTTTGCTTCAACTGTTTTTTACTCGTCTTATCCATCGGGTTTTGTTCTTCACAAGAATCTACAGTGTCGTCGCCACTTTCTTCGCCCTTACATAAACCGTAGGGCATTGTGCTTGCTTTAACTTCCATTTTCTCCTCAGTGTCGTCCCCGTAGATTTCCTCTGACACAGAAAACAATTGTTTCCCAGCCATTCTATTATTCTGAATCACAACTCTCTCTTCAAGTTTTTCCTTCGCTTGTTGTAAACTTCTCAACTGATTTACGAGAGTCATTTTATCCATTTCCGCTTCTGCGTCTTTTTGTCTCATTTGCTCTTCCAAATCCCTTTTTTCTTGTTCGACCGTATCGAATTTTTCTCGCAATTCTATCTCTGCTCTCTGACTGACTTCTAACCGATTCTCCAATCGATTCACTGTTTCATCAAGATCACATTTGAGGGCATCCATTTTCAAAGAGTATTCTACTTCTTTATTATGCAATTCCCGTTCTTTTTCAGTCAATAAATTTCTTAAGGTTTCGATACTGCATGACTCGAGGTTTAACTTTTCAGTTTCCTCCTCCCCAATGTTCTGACTGTAAAACCCGACCGATAGTTTTTCCCCAGATTTAAAACTCATTTGTTTTAACGCGTCTCTTTCATTGATGACTCTCTTCAATTCTTCTTCCAGAGAGCGCAGATTCGCTCTGAGTTTCGTTTTCATTTCTTCCGACTCTTTGATTTTATGAGCCACTTCTGACAAACTCCAGAAGAAATCATTATTTCCATTCGCTCGATTGATTTTGTTTCTTAAATTCAACTCCTCCAAGCTGCCGGGAAAATTGCTACTATTTAGTGTATTTCCGTTCTCGCCATTCAACCCGTTGATTTTTTGCACTATCTCTTCAAACTCAACATTGGCACTATCAATTGATGGTGTTGGACTGGCAACTTCGGCGCAGCTCAAACTCGCGTTCATATCATCGTACTCATCACTGCTGTATCCCGTTTCACCACCTTGAGATCTGTTATCGAACATCGAATCCGTCATACTCTCTTGAGTAGAACTTGAAAGTTGATTTGTCCCGATCAATTTCAAAGTGAGGTTTTTATTTTCCAATCGCAATGCGTGACATTCTGTTTCTAAACTTCGAATTTTTTCCGCATAATTATTATCAACAGGAGGTTGAACTTTATCGCCCTGCGAAGCAAACAAAAAAATTTTAATCGTCTGTTTTCTAAATTTACGAGATTCCGTACCTTCAGTGACCCATCACATGAATCAGTATTCACGCATTTGTCCTGTATCTTACTCTCTCCATTGGGTTGCTGAAGAAAATAATACGATTCATTTTAACCTTCAAGTTAGCGCCATTAAAACTAATCCTTTTTTTACAGTCTGCTCCACTTCGAGGATCCTAAATTCCAACAATTCGTTTTGATCTCGGGCCTCTTGCAGGTCAACTTCCAACCGGGCTTGTCTTTGCTCCAAGCTCCACAACTTGAAAAAAAAAAAAGTCAGAAGGGTTAAACAGACTGAAGATGATTTATTATTACACGTAAAGAACCCATCTCATTAGCCAAAGTGCTTTGAACCATTATTGCATGTCATGCTTTACGATATATAAAATTAAGCTTCGATAATTTACCTTCTCCTTTAATTCTTTATTCTCTTGAATCAACCTTCTTTTCTCTTCTAACCAGTTCGGATCCTTTAAGACATAAAAAAAAGAGTTAAGTAAATAAATTAAAAGTAAGTAAAATCTTATTAAATAAATCCGATTTCAGTAATTGTGTATTACGCTATTCATATATTAATATATTCTGAAGGAATAAACGGCGGAAATCCTTGAATGTGAACTCGAGACCTTTTCAGTCGTTTACACGAAGTAAAAACATGTCTGGATATCCCCGTGTCACTTATCAACCATTCGACATTAATTATAAAAAAATAAGTTTTAAAAAAATACAACAAAAAATTTTTTCAAATGATAGGGCACATTTAAGAAAATAAAAACATGCTATCTACTTACTTCCTCTTCTTCTTCTATGGGGGTCATTGCTGATAAATGTAAGTCTTTTGTCCGCCATGAATAACTTCTACATGGAGATAACATCTAGAAAAAATAATTCACATTTTTCTACTTAGCTATTAAACTTATATGTAAATTTTTCATGAGCCAACAAATCACCTTGTTTTTATATTTCGTTCTGACTAACTTCAACCCTGCTGTTTTCTGATCTAAATTCTCACAGCCAACATTCTTTTCTTCGTTCACCTCAACATCTGAAGTCTGAAGAAAATGCATAAATCAACTTTATTTTTGCATATAAAAACACCCGCAGTGCGTGCAAATAAATGTGTTCACAAGGTGTTTGATATATAAAATCTGGTAGACAGTTTTCAGCGGGGAGAAAACTCAACCCTTTAACTGATTCACAGACAAAATTAGCTGTGAGGGGTTCAGTTTGATTGGCTGAATAGATTTACATAGCAATTTATGAGGTTTATTTCTGCATATTAATGCCGTTAATTAACTGAGAAAGTATTAAGATACCGGTTTGAGAACAACAATTGAGGAAAAAGGAATGTTGCGTTAATAATGTTGTATAACCTTCACCTGTTTAAGAATTCGATCTCTGAATAATAAATCTAAATTTATAGAGTTGTCAATACGTTTTTCTATAAACACGCTGTCTTAATGAATGTAAGCGGATTTTGATCGGATCATGGATTTACACTGTTATACTCTATTTCTTATACACAGTACACAAAACTTCTCTGACCTTCTGAACTGAAAATTTACTTCCTGAAATTCCATTCACACACCAACTCTCGCATTTTCTCACTTAACAAAAGTAAAAACGTAAAGACAACGTATAATCACCCTTTTGAGTAATTCGATCCACCGTTGGAGAAACAAACTGTACATTCCTCAGAGAAAATTCTGTCAGCAAAGTTTCAACACTCTCTCTTTTCCAGCTATGTGCTAACCCTTCTGAACAGAGGAATGAGAATTTTTTTGTCCTTTTACCTGACCTGGGCCATGAGCAAGCTTCAGGGGCTAAAACAGGTGAAATGATCAAGGATCACTTTCTCCTGCTTCCGCAACAGTTTAGTATGCAAAGGGGCATTCGTGCTTTTGACAATGAACCCTTTGAAACTCAACTCTTCCCTGCGGTTATATTGTTATCTTGCACGGAATTACTCTTCTACCACTTGTTTCTTTTTATAAAAAATACTTTTAGTGATAAAGAACCAGTAAAGGGCACAAGTCACGTTTTAAAAGGGGTCATTATACTCCCTTTTTTAACTATTTAAAAAATAAATTTAGATATAAATGCATAAACAAAAAAACATGTCACGCCCTCAAGTCACGGAGTTACTCGGTTGGTGATGTCATTTGCATGAGAAAAAGTGTTACCTATAAAAAAAAGGCAACGGGTACAGTAAACTTTAATCCTCCTACACTTTTAGGGAGTGGTCATCTAAAAGCATCATGAACTTGACCTTGAATTCAGTCAAAAATTTGGGTCGTCAACTGAGTTCAGAGATAAGAGCAATCATAATGGACCGCCTTGGAATTTAGGGGGATGGGGGGAATAATCTCACATGGAATGGAATTATACCCTTATACCCCTTCCTTAGCGGAAATTCCACATTACTTTTTTTACGTGACATTTTAATGGTCCCAGAGCAGGGTGCATTGTTAATTATGAGAACGTTTCACTTTTGAGGAACCCTCATGAGGGTTATTCACTGCAAATGAAATGTGTGAAATTCCGATATAAATTTTCTAATGGTATATGGGATTTCATAACCTGATTAAAGTTCATAAACTTGTCAGGGAGAAGTAAGAATTTTAATTTTCAATACGTGCACTTTTTTTATATAAATTATTCTATATTCACACCCTTTTTTTGATAATAAATATTCAAAACATGTTAATTAGAGTTACTTAATTTGTTAGATATGCTACTGATTGAGGTCAAGAAGATGCACATAGATATTCCGGTGACATCATTTTTCTGTGACCGTTGGATGATTCAATAGTCACTCAGAATGCGTTAAACAATTTAATTGATTATAGACATTTAAAGGTAAAAAAAGTGCTATCACACGGTCTGTGGTTTTCCTCATCCGTGAGGATGACCAGTGTCCACGCAAGGACATAGTAAAATTGCACAAACATGCCCTAAGAGGTAAAAAAAAAATTGGAAAGGAAATTAAAAACAAATTAAAGACGTGAGTAGTTCTCATCGGACGTTTCTCTAGAGACAATTGTTCCAATTTGACTCTCATAATGAAAGAAAAATATCACGGATCTAAAACTTTTCCACCTGTCAATAAATTTACAAAGAGTCATAACCAAGTATTACACAACTCTTAATTTTGTCAGTAAAAAGTTTCCCGGTTCTAGTCATTAAAATTACCGAGCAAAGCAGTAGAAATATCGAAGGCAGAATTTGTAATATAACAAGTGTCAAGATAATTAATTTGAAAAAAATAAGGTAATAAAAATATTGAGGCTATACCTTAACCTGTAGAATTGAGTTGAGAGACCGTTTGTATGGACAGTGAGTGGGCGTTCAATAACTTGAATGCAGCCTAGTGAGTGAAGTGTGCTCCACGGCCTTTTCCGTGCGACGCCCACTCGCACCTGGCGGGGTTCACCAGAAAACCACAAATCGCCTAAGGCTGACAAATGAAACTGCTGCCCCACCCAGCATGCTACACGGTGTACTTCACGATGTAAATAAACGAAAAAAAACTAATACCTTGAAATTAATGCTCATAAACGCCAACTAAAATTTTATACTTATAAAATTTTTTTTTTTTACTAATTACTTTCGAGGTTAATAGATTTACCTAATTTTCTCATATTGACAATCGTTAATGAAATAAAAACAGAGGCGATGCCACAGGCTTATTACATGGGTCATTTGCCCCCGGAATGCGGAGTTGGGCAAACAAAAAATCCCATCTCCAAAGGGTTGCAACAAAAGCGGTGAACAAACACATTAAACATGGAAGGAGTGCAAATCTTGAAGCTCGCCTTCAAGGTGAATTTGCCTTGCAAACCACGACCTGAAGTTAAAAAATTTTTATACCGTCACGTTGTTACATTTTGACCTAACCCGGAAGAAGACCTTATCATTCATTTGCCAATAAATACTATTGCTTGACTGATTATATGCTATCGATAAAAATTCATAAGCATCAAAATATTTGTGAAAGCGTGATGATATTTGAATTAATATTTTTCAATTATTATCACCTAATTGGATCAAATCAAAAAATTATAACCGGTTACTGAAATCTAGGTTTTGGTAAAGAAATTTTTTTTAAAGCTTCAGCAAGTATATGTGTTTATTTTGCATTTCAACACTTTTTTTCATTCTAAAAGCTGCAATTTGTACTATAAATAAGTCGACTCTCACCACAATAACGATTATGTTATTTTTTCTTAAGAGCGAAAAGCGCGCACTCTTGAGAAAAAAATTGTAGATTTTTCTTTCTCATAATACTTTGCTGACACTAACCCCCAGGATAAAAGGTCATTTTTTTACTATTTAATAACAAAACTGTAGAATGAAAATAATTTATATGCAGACATTCAAAATTAATCAACAGACATTGAATTTTTTGACTATAAATCACTTAGGAAACCTCAAACAAAAAACAAAAAGCATGGGAATGGGTAATAGAAATATGTCAGGTATAATCATAAGATCGTTACACAATAAAAACAAAGTAAACAAAAAAGTTCAATTGAAATAAGTCAAATTCAATGTCCAGTTTGTATAAAGGTTTGAATATCAGGTGTAGAACCTTAGATCTGGATTTTTTTTTTTAAGAATAGGGTTCAGTTCACGACTTGTAATCATGATTTGGTGCTCTGCTGGCCTCAATTATGGCTAACCACCTATTTTCTTAAAACTGTGTGCGGGACAGGTGCAGTTTAGTGGGTTTACAGTTAGACCTACATTCAAAGTTTTATTAAATGATAAATAGTTATGTAAGAAAAAACTTTACGGTATATTAAGCCCCAAAAATTTATTGTAATTAACTTCCTGTTGTAAGTAAATTTCTCCTCTATTATGAGCTTACTTTTTTCTTTCAATTAATCCATCTAGGAAAAAGCTAGGAAGTTTCCTCTTATTGTGTAAAATGTAAATGGAAAGGTCACTTACGATAACACAATAACAAAAACAAAAATAGCTTCATTTTTCCACATGTAGGTTTCATTATTTATGATGCCTGAAAGGGGTAAATTTAGAAATAAAAATCTCATTTTTTGATAGGTTAAACGTGATTAGGTGTCGGTTACCACTTCGATTTATCTTTCATTCATATGTAAATTAACCGTATAATCACGTCTTTACTAATAAATAAAAGAAGAGTTCATTGACCGCTCTACTGCAGACGGGGATTGCCTAACACTCAAACCTGTAGTAAAACTCTGAAAACTATTTTGTAAATTGGTGGTTGCCAGCTGGCACAACCAACTTCCGTCAACATCCCACAGAACTAATACTAATGTGTGATCAACTGTAAAATCGGGCCACTTCCCCACAACTTGTTTTACCAAGAAAAGTTTCTAATCTCTCATCATTTTGTTGTCATTCGTAAGTATAATGCGCGAACGTCTGACACATAATTTAAATAAATATGTAAATATAGATATTATCATTTTTACCTACCGTTGCATAAAGCAAGTTTGTCCTATTTAATATTAAAAAATGTTAAGTCCAGTTGAGAATTAAATGAAGTTTTATGTTTTAAAAAAAAGATTTACATTTACATTAAATCTTTTTTTGGACTTACATTCTTGGCATCGGTGTCCAAAGGCAAAACTTCACTTTCCGGCGATGACTCACCGTCCATCTGATTTTTGCACTGAAAGTGAAATTATGACATTACCAATGCGGTTTATTGACAAGTTTTTTTTTTTTTTTTAAACCTTGTGCAGAAGTCTTTCGAACATAGTTTTCTGTCGAGTAAGTTCAGCCATTTTTTCGTAATGAAGTCTTTGTCGTTGATTCTTGAGGGCGAAAACCAATCGTTTATGTTCCTCGTTTCGAATTCTGTGTATTTCCTCCAATTGTTTGACTTGTAATTCTTGTAAGAGTAGCCATTTGGTTTCATCCTCAAGTCGTGTAGAGTCGATTTTTTTTCTTTTGACCCCAGCCGGTACAACCACATCAGATGGGCCTTCCTGGGAGGTCAAGTCGTGAAATTGTCGTTTCAGTTTCACTTTCAACATGTTTGTTGAAGTCGAATCTTGTCCGGGAAAAAAGTTGTTTGTGGGTCTATTAATCCTGGAAAAACATGATCAGTAATTGTTGATAGTCCATTAAAAAAAATGAAAATTATTTTACCGAGAAGTCAGTGCCGGAAAATTAAAATCGAAAAAAACCCATTTTCATTTCTCCTGGACGTGCTTGGACTTCTTTACTCACTCCGTTGGTTCCGCCGTCTGATGATTTTACTCGTTTCTTGTTAGGAACATCTTCTTCACAATTTATTTTTAGTCTAAAGTGATGAGATGCAAAAGTGTATCCTAAATGAGGCTCAAGCTCTATTTACACTGTACCTCGGCCAATTCTGTTTCTGATTTATTTTTGTCACTGTTCCAATGCCCTCTCAAGATCCCGTTCAATATACTTAACAGTTCAATCTTTTTTAAACTTAATTTTGTTTGTCCAAGAAGTGTCGCTACTCTTAAATTTTGATTTTAATTTTTTTTTCCATCTGTCAACTTTTTGGAGACAGATAGGCTTCTTCTGGATGACGTAATGAATAATGGTGGCATCTATGGTGTGTTTTAAAGTGTTAGCACTAGATGGCAGTTTAAGTCGGTGTTGATATGGAAGCTGTGTAGTGTGTTGGTTTGCGTAGAGTGTAATTGTCATGATTTCATTGTAATAATGACGGCCGCAACATTTGTCGATGAACTTGTAAGAGAATATTTACTATTTCGTGGATTCGTGGGAACTTTGAAAACCTTTGATGCAGATGTGAAAAATGATAAAGATAAAGGCTTCAGAGTAAAAACTAAATGCAGACATTATGATGTACTTGTCATTCTAGTTATTTCTTTTTTTCAAGGCTGATAAAATAGTCGATCAACTCTGCTCGTACGTGACAAATTATGATTTGACATCACTGCGGGAAACATGGAGTCATATGGAGCAACGAATTTTCTGCCGTTTGGAGCAGCAGTTTACGGGCGCTGTACGCAAATTGGAAAACAGTTTGCTGAAAATGTACATTGTCAATACTGTTCAAACTAGTAGACACGATAAACTTGTAGAATTTTTCGATAAGATGGGACAAGATTTACAAAATCAACCAGAATGGAAAGATTGGTTTGGTACGGTTTAAAAATATACGATAAATAAAAATATTACATAATTTTTTATTTCAGTAATACCGTTTCTTAAAAACCCTGAAGAAAATCCATCCTATGCTGGATATTTTACTCGCCAGTGGCAAGACACGATGCTAGTTTCTTTGCATAATTTTTTAAGTGTCATATTTCAGTGTATGCATATCCTTTATGGAAGTTAAATTCTGTTCTACAAATTTTCTGATTATTTTCTTAATTAAATTTAACCTTTGCCCGTTTTAATGAGCTATGAGGAAGAAATAAATAAAATCAACCAGCTACGAGAGGAAAACGATATGCTGAGACAACAAGTAGCAGTTTTGCAAGCTCGGGAGTTGGCAGATAAAGCTAGTCCCATAAAAGTGTTCGATGCCCCTGACGTTGATTTAACTCGCGAGATTATGGATGATTTTTACGTTTTAGCCCAGTAACGTTGCTTGCGTTAATGATATTTATATTCAGATTAATTCATAAAATTCTGTATAGGGAAACTCCAATCAATGACAGTCAACCGAAGTTCATTCGATCAATAATAAAAAACATAGGCAGCGGATTGCCAACTTCGCCGATTTTAGGCAGACGCCCGTCTGCGCCGCATTCATCGAAAAAAACGTTTTTAGATGCTGATTCAAGTAGAATTAATTTAATTGAGAATTAATATTTGTGTAAATACTTTTTATTCGTAGGCAAACAAACTTTAAAAGTTAAAATTAGAGGGACTACCCAAATATCATCTTCTGTCAAGTCAAGAACTCTTAGTGAATCAGATTCGAAGAGACACACTATGTTACAATCTAAAGTAATGTACAAAAGAATGCATTATAATTCCTCTATTTGTTTAAAAAAAAATTTAACAGGTTGAAGAACCTTTAGTAAAAATTAAAGAGTTAGTTCCTGCCAAAAAAGATGTAACAGACTTGAAAACTAACCTCGATACGGCAGATAATGGAAAAATAACTCAAAAAGACAAAGAAATTTTAATAGATAACTCAACTAACGACAGCATTGACGATGGGAAAAAGTCACCTTTATTGTTATTAAGTCAAGACGATTATACGGAACATCAATCTGCCATAACTCATTGTAAATTTAATGCTTCAGGGTCTCTTATTGCAAGTTCGGATATTGATGGTGTAATTAAGTATGTTTATTCTAATGCGGAACGTGTAGTCCAAACTAATTACACGTTACTGTTATTACAGAATTTGGGAACCTAGTCCTTCACCGTTAACACTCTCGACTGTTATATCAAAGTCTAGCGTTCTGTCTTTGGAGTGGACTCGAAAACATGAACGATTTGTATGTTGGGAATACTTCTAATTTCTTATTTAAATTACGGGAATGTTACTTTGTTTGCAGGTAATTTTTGGAAATCGAACAGGTATAATTAGGTTATACGACACACAAGAAAAAAAAAGTGTTTGGGAAATTGGCACGGAAGTAAATAGCCCAACCAAAGATCAAAAGTACGATTAAATTAAATTATTTGAAATTGAATATTGACTATTTGAATATTTTTAGAGTTGTGAATTTAGCATGCAGTCCAACAGAATCTTATTTTGTGGCAAGCACAGCTGTAAAATTTAATACAATTGGAACTGATATTAATACTCTTTTACCTATGTCGGGAAATTTAATATTATGGGACATGAAAATAATGAAACTTTTGGTATGACATTCCTTTACTCATCGTATCATGTGGTAACAATTTTTAATTTTTTAGAAACAGTTAAATTTAAGAAATAATGCGGCTGTAGTCAATTGCTCCATATTTAATCATAATGGCCAATTATTACTAGCAGGGGATACTCATGGAAATATTTCTATGATCGGTAAATAATTTCATTTTGTTTTATTACTTTTTATTTTTAACCTTTTTTTTAGATATGAGAAACTACGAATGCATAACTCAATGGACTGCTCACCAAGGTGAAACTTTTACTGTGGAATTTAGTTCTGATGAAACTACGTGTTATTCTATGGGTTCAGGAGGAAAGGTTAACAATTTAGTTTCGTAGAAAAAAGTTACCGTCTAAATCCATTAAATTATTGAACAGTTTTGCCAATGGAGTATAAACCAAAACGGGAAAATTTTATCGGAACATAATATGGCAGAAAATTGCGCAGGACCCTTTATAAACCCAATAGGATCAATGAGTCATAGAAATCAATACCACCGCCCTGTTGGCAAATTATTTTCCGTTGATACTGAAGGCAAACATGTGCTCACATGTGGCAGTACAAGTGCAATCATTTCCAAAGTAAAGAATCCGGATTTTCCAATATTTAATTTTTGCAAATAATACAACTTGATAATTTCCAGATACCTGATAATAAAAACCCGCCCATTACTGTGATGAAATTAGAAGGCCACAAAGTACCAGTTATAACAATGGATTGGTCACCGACAATGAATTGCGGCACATGCATTTCAGCGTCGCTTGACGGAAAGATAAGAGTTTCAACCCTTTTGTCACAGTGAGAACTTTTAAATGCTATCATTTTCACACTTTTTATTCTTTATAACTTAATTTTTGATGAGGTTTTATTTAATATATACTCCATTTTATGAACAGTATTATTTCGTCAGTATTTTTAAGTTTTAAAAACTATTATGATTCCGTTATAAAAAAATGTCTTAGCCGACAATAAATGCTCTGATTTCATTTATGGTTAACGTGAAAAAAGTTATTTTATTTCATTTTTTATCACTCAACAATAAGACTAGCGATTAGCAGTATTCGTCACAATCATTTTACAAGATTTACAACAAAATAAAATAAAACAGTTTTCAATTTAGAAAACTGAGTCTATTTGGTTTAAGTTTAAAGCTATGTTCACAACATAAAAATAAATATTATTGCGTAATTAAGGAATTATAGTCAGAAAAGGAATGTAACTAGTACGTGTAATGTAATGTGTGCGTTAAAGTTTTAATGTTTTACCAAAGAATATACCGTAATATGGAAAGGGATGCCAAAATTAGTATTAAACCGTTGATCTGAATCGTACTTGCAGCATCTTTGCAATAAGTTAATTCCATTACATTATACACACTTTGACCCAAAATGTCGTTGGGTGTTGTCTTTTCCTGCATGGCTAATCCTATTGTCCCGTTCTGCAAGAAAAAAAAAACAGATAAGCATCTGTGATTAAAATTACACAATGAGTGATACTGACACTGAATATGACGTCAGTTTTGTTTTCATATGTCGAATACAATTTGAAAGTCGGTGACTGTGGTCCAAATGAAGAACCGGCTGTGATCAGTAATTGTAACATTGACTCACGCAATCGGTCAGCGTTGGATGACACTAATAGCTGTAGGGAAGGACGGTTATGTTAGTGATTAAATTTATTTTAAATTTAATTACGGCAACACCTGATTTCCAGGAATGGCGCCCCAATTGCAAGATGCATAATCAGTGATTGGTTTCACCTCATCTGTCAGACATAAGAGCTTGAAATCTGTTGACTTTAGGTTTTTAGCCCAGGGTTGATCAGTTTTGGGGTTATCAAGCAACAGTGGGAATATTGTATGTGGTACAAATGCGATATCACCTCCACCTTCCACCAAGCATCGAAACCCTCCTCTAAATCCCCCGTATTCATCGGTATCTGAACATTTACTTTTGTCTGAAATATGCAATTCGATAGAAAAAAAAATAGTTTATATGCAAAACATTATTACTTTGGGAGTCGCCTTTGCAGAGCGAACAAAGATTAGGCAAGTCTTTTGGCGCACCAGGAGCACAGCTGGAGGAAAAAAACTCTGACATTTGCTTGTCTAATTTGCATGCAGGGCCTTTCAGTTGCTTCTTTGAAGCTAAAACTCCTTTAGGAACTCGCCAGCTAATTTCACATTTAAAATTAGAATGACACGATTTACTTCCTAGTAAACAAAATTGGAATTAAAACTGCCACTTTACACTTGTGCAATCACTAACCTTTTAAATTTGACAGCGTTTTGATTGTAGAATTGCTTTTAATCACACCAACTAAATAGTATTTTGGACCATTCAGCGAAAACGACTCAGTCATGAGAGAAACTAGTTTATTAATCCTAATAAAAAATATAATAACCCAATTATTAATCACACTAATTAAATTATTTTGACTTACTTCAATCCTTCGTAAGTGGCTTCAAGACCAGCAACAGTAAAATCCGCATCTTTATTAATCTTTTTATTGCAATCCGGCCTTTGAACACATTCCACAGTAGGTCGAAGTCGATTCGCAAAAGCACCCATTTTTAAATCTTTACACTTAGCTATTTCTAAATCTGTGTTGACGCATAAACGGGCGTATTTTTCACGACACGGATCAGGCAGGGGCTTGTCCATAGTTATTAAAAAATTCGCTAAATTAAATCATTCCACTTTAGTGTTATTTAAAGTAAATAATCACGATTACCTTTAACCAAATGATCTTTAATGCTGCCAGAAATGTTTCGCACTGCAAAGCTGGTTTTATTCATAAGAATGGTCCCCTCAACACCATCAGCCCTGGGCTTTTGTTCGAGGAAGCCAAGTAATTTTGTTTGCAGATCTGTTCTGTTTGCAGCAGAAATGTTGTTCCGTGTAATTATTAAGGGATTAGCTCTGGCACCCCAAAAACAAGTTTGAGTTAAATTAACTAATGTTCCATTCGGGCACAGTAAACGGTAGTTATTAGCAAAACTAGTGTTTTCTTTTAGAAAATCTAAGACAGTGGAATGTTTTGTGAATGCAATATCAGCCGATTTTTCCACCAAACACTTCAAAGCGCCTTCATAACCTGCGTATTTTGATGAGGCAGAGCTGTTGCATGGTTGATCACACAACTCGCATAAATTTTTATATCTGGTCTCTATTAAACAAAAAAAAAATTTTTTTTTTATTTACGTGGCAAACAAAAGTTTTGCACCTGCCAATTTAATTATACGCAGGTGTTATTCAATGAGTTTTAATGGTTCTTATAACGTAATAATGACACTTACTTAAAAGTTTAGTTTGATTAGCATTTGTTGACCAATTTCCTGGAACGCAACTTTGGGAGAAAAAAGTTGAAACATCAGCCAATTCGTCATCATTTGAACAGGGCAAAATCTTTTCGGCTGTGAGAAAAGCAATGGGAATATCCCACCCTGCTGTGCGCTTATAACCAGTATGGCAAGATTTTTTCCCTCGTATCTCGTTTAAAGATTTTATGTTGGTTGTGTTTCTCACAACTGCCACACTTTCGTATATAAATTCACCTGAATAATAAAAACAAATATTTGTGACAACCATAAATCAGAATTATTTAGTGTGTGATTCACCTTCTGTTCTTTGCTCTTCAAGCAAAGGAATCAAATTTGTGAAATCACGAGTAGCTGAGTAAGCCTCATTACTTGGCACAGTTACAATATCAGCCTCTCCGTTTCCAACTTTATGAAGGCATTCAATTCTTTGTTGATGAGTAATAAATAAGAAAACAGTTTTTGCTTAAAAATATAATCGTATTTACCTATCTCTTGCTGCAACACACTCAAACGGCGTACTCGAACTGCCACCTATAAGGCTTAGGCAAGGAGTAAGGTTTTCTTGGATTACACATAGTTTAGCTGTAAAAAAAAATTGAAAAACAAATCCCATAAAATAAACATTTCTAAAAACAGCTGAAACAAATCAGAAAAATCTCGTTGACAGATAAGATATATTCAATTTCACGACAAGTTATATGAAGGTAAACATCTGCGTTTTGGTACAAATAAAATTTCGTCTGTTTTGCAAATAAAATGTCATTTACCAAAGTGCAGACTTGTTACTTAACTGTGGATTGTCATTAAACATTAACGCACTTGTTGCCAGGTAATTTACCATATGATCAAAATAATAATTATCGCAAGCTGCTAAATGAGAATCTAAATTTCATCATTGAAAAAACACTCACATCTTTAACACATTATTTACTTTTTCCTTACGGAGAAAAAGTTCCTACTCATTTCATTACAAGTGTTATGATTTATTGATCTTTGAAATCTTTCACCTCGTTATTGCACAACGCACCTATAACGATGGTTGGCGAGGGTTGTGAGTGTGAGTAATAAATAATCTCGGCCATAATCTCCATAAAAAAAACAATAAAACTTCAATCAATTTAATCTCTCAATTACCGGGAGTAAACTAATCCTTTTATTGAACTTTCGGTTACCACGATCTTTTTTTTTTATTCATATCAAAAAGTTACAACCTTGAACCGTAATCCTGGAAGGTAAAGGGTTCACTTTCCCGCTCTTTGAAATGAACCGTCACTGCGTCTGGCTTCCACCTGCCCTCCAGCTCCAGCTAAAATATGCGGGCTCGAATTTCACATAAGTTTTTTTTTAAATTGGCTTTGACTGTTCTATTTTTAAAACGTAGTTCATGTTTTATTTACAAATTTGATATAATTTTACGAATATTTATATGGCAATGGCAAATATCTGTAAATTCGTAACTCACATCACAGAAACATGTGCAACCAATCACGAGTGTGAAAGACTCGTTTGAGTAACAAGAAAACGTTTGTGTTGTCCAAGAGTGACCAACGCTTCCATTGACCGTGACCTCTAAAACTGTGTGTTCATTGTAATTAAAGTAAACGTTAAGACCATGTTTCGCATTTGATAAAAAAAGTGGTTATATGTACATAACGTTCCC
Organism: Pachymerium ferrugineum; assembly: GCA_034686365.1. Classification (NCBI taxonomy): domain Eukaryota; kingdom Metazoa; phylum Arthropoda; class Chilopoda; order Geophilomorpha; family Geophilidae; genus Pachymerium; species Pachymerium ferrugineum. The sequence continues at coordinate 71,701 of JAQGAS010000124.1, read as the reverse complement.
TTTTTTGAATTTCTTTAAATATAATTATTTAAATAAAATGGTTGATGTACCTTTAAAAGCTGTTTGCTGCGATGCAACTGCCGTAACGTAAACGCAGACAAAAAATATTCGAAGTTTAAGGTGCATGACGACTTCACGATGCCGGCCGGCACTTGATCCAGTTTGTTATGTTGTGAGGTGTGTGGCATCTCCTATGGCGTTTTATGGACTGATCTTGCGTCACGTGATTTAGTCATAATCGGCTCTTACCCAAAGGGATTTTTGTTTTAAAAAAAGGCGAGGAATACCGTTTAGCAATCAGGAAACGCGTTTTTTAATTTCTAAAAATAAAAAAAAAATTTATTTGCATGAACAAAAGTACTGCCGTGGTATGAACAAGTAAAGTAATTTTTGTTAACCACCTTTTTCATTGAAAAGTTCAATATCAATGTTACATATATCACCCGATAAAAGAAAATATTTACGGAAATAGGGTTCACTCCTTTAATAAATAAATTACACCCGCTGTGATTAATAACTAGAAATTGCGGCTAGGCATTCAGAGAAAACCGATGATAGTGGGAAAAGTTTCTGTATCAAATTACAAAAAGTGGTGCTGACCGAAACTATATACAAATGGTTGACGATTTTAAAAAGTGACTCAATGCCTATAAAAACGTCCCTCGATAAACTTTTTGAAACTGAAACTCCTGCGTTATTTATTGCCAATCTCGATGTAGCTGCACTCTAACGTCAAAATTGGAAACAGATGTGGCGAAATCTATATCCGGTTAGTTTGGTTTGATGTTTACTCGTGAGGCTTCGTAGTCATAAATTTATTTTATTTCAAATTAATTCTTAGTAATATTTACAATTTTCCACCTTAAATTGAGTGCGTAAAAATGGGACTGTTCGGTAAGTCGTCCGATAGGTCTCCAAAAGAACAAGTAAGTTCATATAGCAGAAACGCCTATGTATCTTGTATCAAGAGTATATAGAAATAGAAAAATTTCTATATACTCTTGCTTGTATTGATTAAGTGCTGCTGACATTATTTTTAATTAACTAGGTTAACGAATGGAGTACGAAGCTTCGGAAAGAAAGTCGAATGTTAGATCGACAAATCAGAGCAATTCAGCGTGAGGAAGAGAAAGTTAAAAAATCCTTAAAAGATGCAGCCAAGAAAGGCGACAGAGACGTTTGTGTTATTCTTGCTAAGGAAATAATGCGAGCACGAAAGTCTATAAGCAAGATATATTCCTCTAAAGCACAAATTAATTCCGTCATAATGAGTATGAAGAACCAATTAGGTAATTAGAGTGAACAATAATTGCTTCTGAAAGAATGGTATATTTATTTTTTTGCGTGCTGTTTTCTTCTTCAGCCACAGCACGTTTGGCGGGTACATTACAGAAAAGTACAGAAATTATGAAGAATATGCAGTCGTTAGTTAAAGTACCAGAAGTAGCACATACAATGAATGAATTATCTAAAGAAATGATGAGAGTAAGTTCGTTTCGATTTTAGAAGGAAACGTTTTTTAATGCAATTGTATAGGCTGGCATCATTGAAGAGATGTTAGATGACACATTATCTGGAATGGATGATCAAGACGAGCTGGAAGAGGAAGCGCAAGGTGAAGTTGATAAAATATTGTGGGAAGTGACCGCAGGTATGAAAAATCTTGAAATTAACTCAATATCAGATTTCTGTTGATACAATTTAATTTTAATTACAGGTCAATTAGGGAAAGCTCCGAATGTTTCTGATTTACCTAGTACATCAGTCAGAACAGATTTACCCGCGGAAGAGGAGGATGAGGATGAAGAAGAGGAGGATGACTTTTCTAAGATGCAAGAGAGACTTCACGCTTTGAGAAGTTAACCTAATCATGGCGAAAAAAGGAAAACTCGAAAATGTTTTCATATTTTGACACCTGTTACAAAAATTAATGAAGCATCGTGAAATAAATTTATTTTTGAATATGACTTGTAATTAGAATTGTACAAATAATGTTTATAAAATGCTTTATGCCTGTATAATGTATTAAAGAATTCGCTATCACACGTCGAATGAATGTATACATTTTTAAGTTAGTGACACTAAAAAAAAAATAATTCGAATCATTGAAGTGATTTGTTCTGTTTGCATCCTTTCACCTTTTAGAACATTTACACCTCTGGCCACTCTGGCGCTGCAATACATCCGGGAAATTAAATGATTCACAAACAAAATGCTGACGTTTGTTTTTTATCATTCCTAGTATATCGCTACCAAATATTTTATTTTTCTACTTAAAACTCTGGATTTTATCAACATTCGATAAAGAACATGAGGCGTCACCACAGGCCAAAAGATTTTTCATTCGTTAACCCATGGGTCAAATACTGTTTATTTTTTTTTAACTTTCTGTTTTGGGTAAGGACTTGTGCCTTTGGAGTTTTGATATACTTAAAGATTTATATTATTTTGTTTATTTTTTTTTTACCAATATTAGCTTGTTGGTCTGCTCATGGTTGGTGTCGGAACATGGTCATTCCTCGAATCGCACAGTGACCGTGATCCCATAGAAGTTCATACAGTTTTTGACGTTGTTTTGAACATATCCATTGTTATCATTATTGTGGGTGGAATCGTTTTCATTTTAAGTTTTGCTGGGTGTGTCGGTGCATTAAGGGAAAACACTTTTCTTTTAAGAATCGTAAGTACATGTTAAAAATTGTTGTTATTCGGTAAAGCAACTTACTTTTGCTCATTTGTATTTTCAGTATTCTATAGCGTTATTATTGATATTTCTCGCTCAACTCGCATTAGCTACATTCGCATTCGTCTTCCCAACTAAATTCATCGAATTACTTCAGAGTGGTTTAACTCGTGAAGTTATTATTAAATATCGCGATGATGATAATCTGAGAAATCTAATTGATTTAATTCAGGAAAAAGTAAGGAAGTAATAAACTTTGCTCCATTAACTATTTTATAAAATAATTTTGTTTCAGTTGAGTTGTTGCGGGATATCTGGTCAGGGTTATCTGGACTGGAAGGAAAATATTTATTTTAATTGTTCAGAAGAAAATAAAAAAATATCCCCAGAAGCATGCTCTGTGCCATTTTCATGTTGCCGTGATCCAATGAATTTAGCTGTAAATTTATGCAACAGATTTTTTTTTTTTTTTAAATATTAAAAATAATTTTATTTTATAGGTCGGCTTAATAAATACAAAATGTGGTTACGAAATGCTCGGAAAGCCAGTACGATTTTTTTTTTTTTAAATAGATAAGAGAAAATAAAATTTATGAAATTTGTCTAGGGATTAGAGGCTGAAAAAACAATCAATACACGAGGTTGTATCGAGGCTATAACAGAATTCTCTCAACGAAACTTATTTATAGTTGCTGGTGTCACACTCGGAGTGGCATTTTCACAGGTTAATTTACTGACACTGAAAATTTTAATAAAAATAAACTCATTACTTATTTTTAGCTATTTGCCATGTTTCTATCACGAAGTTTACGAAGCCAAATATTAATGCAAAAATCGCGTTGGGGTTAGTTGTTTTTCAAGTATTGCCTTAAGATTTAACTTGATTGTAAATAAATATTTTTGTATTCAACTTTAATTTTTTATTGCGAAATTTTTTAAGACTTATTACTGAAGTCATAATTTTTATACAGAAGCAAATCTTTTTAACTACCATATAAAGAAATACTTTATTCTGGTATTACTATTTTGAAAGACTGCCGTATATGTAAAATAAAGTTGTTTATACATCTCTGATAGATTTTTATTATTTTTACACAGTAATAACAAGTACGAGTTATGCATTATCATCTTTGGATTCAATAAATTTTAAACTCAGAACTTCTTCTTCACTTCGAATGTAAAGATGCATTTCATCATCCGGAATGTCATCATCCGTTAATTCCGGTAAATCAGAAACACCACCGGGTGGCAAAATTGCAAAATTACTTTCTGTAGTTTTTAACTTCTTTGGAGGTGGCGGGACAAACGTTTCTCTTATTTTGTTTTCTTCGTTACTCCCAACAGCTGACTGACACAGCACATTGAAACTTTGTAAAACAGGCTCCAAACAACTTAATAAGTACCGCCTCTTATTTAAATTTTTCGTATTAACCCACGGTAATTTTTCAGCCAATTTCGATATCATATGGAAAATGTCTTGCACTCTTTTTTTGGCCGAGGTAAACCTTTGTACTTTACATAAATGACAAAACTTATCGTAAGTGACGTTAGCGCGATTTAAATCCAATGTCATCCACGCTATGTATGCACATCCACTTATAACAGCATGAGGCTTTTTTGAATCGGTCAGCCAAACTTTTCGTGCAAGTAAAATTATATTAGAAGTTAAAGTAATAACTTTTTCTTTATCTTCCAAGTCGCAGTCATTAAAGAAAATCGGCAGTATTTCTTCAATTGGGGTTGATGCAATTTGTATATTAAATTTTGTCGTTATGATATTGAACACGTCGCTTAATTGATGAATAGGAACGTCAGCGCTATCACATATTTTAGACCGCGCAATTGGGTAATCATTTTGCCTCATTGTGATGTAAACGCAGCATGCGGCTAAAGCAAACTTTTTCTCCATCTTTGCGAATTTTAATTCTGGTAGAGCAAAAGCATTGATGAAGAGATGTAGGATAACCGATTGCTCATTACTGGGTAGATTAAATTTCGCGACTAGTTGTTTAATCTTTTCTTTCCCACTCTTGAAACCGTTGGAGGTTGATTTACAAAGTTCTTTTCTAAATTTCCACGGTAAATGTTTGTTTTCATTTCCCTGGGTAAAAGTCTGAAAGTTGCCTTCTTCAAACGGTCTATCGTCCGTAAAGTCATCCACAGCCACAACGGCACCACATGATTCACAAACTTTTTGCTTCTGCAAAATAAAAAAAAAAAATGAAAATCAGGTCTATTTTAACTGTACTATTTCCTTGACTTACCTCACAATAAAGCTGGTCTTCTACTACAGCATTTTCGTGGCAATACGGGCATTCCATGATTAAATAACCGGCTAAATAACATTATCTTTCTTCACGCTTTTGTTTGGGCCATTTTTGATCGGTTCGATCGGTCGGACCGATTGGTTTTAAACGAAAGAGAGTGACGGAGTGACACCACTTCCGATAACATGGGTGCCAGTGAATGTTACCCCGCGTGTGCTTGATATTTACATGTGTGTGCCCTAATGATTAGTTAAGATCTTTATGGTTACGTTTTGATTTTAGAATTTTGCCCAGTCTTAGATTAAGTCCGATGACCGAAACACGAGATCTCATCGACGTAAACAGGTAACAGAATTTTTTTTTGAAACTTGTTAACTGGTGAAGATTTTGACAAAAAATATGTAGGTTACCTCGAGGGTGGCAGCTCATTCCTCTTTGTCTGTACTTTCCCTTGGGATTAGTATTATGTGTTATAAGACTATTTATTGGAATAAATCTTCTCGTTGCTGCCTGCATTCTTCCTCGTGGGTCGCTTATCCGAAGGTAAACAAGTGGCTAGATGAATAACAATAAATAAGATATGACATCGCTTTTTTATTATTTTAGCTACGTACTACGAACGATGAGTCTAGTTTTGGGAATAGTAGTTCAAGAGGAAAATATTGAATACAAAAATAGTTCAGCAAAACTTATAATTAGTAACCATGTTTCAATTCTTGACCATTTGGCTCTCGATTTGGTTTTACCTTGCATAATGGTAATTAATTTTTCATTGATAAAATGCTAGATTGATAAGGAAAAAATATATAAACTATTTTCAGCCTAGTATGTGGGATTTACCCCAATTTATCAACTGGTGCTGGGGATATAAGGATTTTAATGCAAAAAGAGGGCGCAGTACTTTGGTGGAAAATATTAAAAAACATTTAAATGGTATGCAAAAAAAAAAGAAGTAATATAAGGGTTTAAGTTTTATGTTGTCTGCATTACAGAGTGTAATTGCAGCGTACTAATACATCCGGAAGGTGTAATAACGAATGGATCGGGGATATTGAAATTTCCGTCATGGCCCTTCGGTCTAGCTCGAACAGTCAATCCTGTATGGTATAATTTAACTGACTTTCGAATAAATTGTGAATGATAACATTTTTACTACATCCAGATTACATTAAAGTTGTATAGACCCCCACCATTCTCTGTTCCAGCTGTAAGTATAAATAAAGATTAGGCAGTTAGCGCAAGAACTTACAGAACTTATCCGCACTTATGATCTAAAGAATGAGCAGAACTACGGTTATGCCATAGACTCTATTTGTACGCTTTTTGTAGTTTAGTTTATTGTAAATGTAGGATAAGTTCTGTAACTTAAGTCACTATTATTTCTGTAAGTAATTGCATGTTCAATTCTTAATTAATCGCAGACAGTAGCTGGAAGTCGGTGGTATACTGACCTCTTCTGGTTCTTCTTTACACCATTTACAATTTTCATTGTACGGTATTTACCCGAAATTACTAAAGACGATGAAGAAGAAGAACAAGATACGGCAAAAGAAGTTCAAGAAACTATAGCTGCATCTTTAGAAATTAAAGCAACATCTATTACAGCTGCCGATATATCGGAATACGTCAAAAGAATTTTAGCTCCTACACGACAGCCGAGTGAGTAAAAGTTTTGCATACACATATATTTTGTTATTAAATTATTGCTTTTTCTTTCAGCAATTCAAAGAAATACAGTTATAAATCAGTTAGAAGAAAATCACGAACTTTCAAGAATGGCGCAACAAGTAAAAGAAGTTTTGCCTTATGTCCCTTTGGATGTCATCAGAACAGACTTGCGTAATATTTTGTAAAAGCAACTCCTAGTATATAATTTCTACATTTTTTCTTTCTTTCTTTAGTTAGAACTCGGAATGTAGATTTGACTATAACTAATATTTTAGAAGGATTGGTGCAATTTGTTCCGGAAACATCCACAGAGCAACTAGCTAATTTTACACAAGCAGACAGTTCCCTTGATGTATGCTCTGTAGTGTCATCGGATTCACCCCAAAACCAACCTTGTGCTACCGCTTCAGAAAACTCAAATGTATCATTTACATCTGCTGTAAGTTAAGGCAAATTGATATCACATTGTTTTGAAGTAACACACATTTCGAAATTTGTACAGGCATCTGATTTTAGTACAGCTGCATCAACGTTTGGTAAAACAGCTGAAGAAAGGATGCAGTCATTCGATGAGCGGAAACGACAACTCTTGGAACATGCACGAAGGTTATATCTTTGTAAACATCAATTATAATCTGGTTTAATTTGGGTAACAAAAAGTAAACTTCATTTCCTAAAAGTCCTCCATATTACTTGTTTTTCTTGTTTTAACATAAGATTTTATTAATACCTATCGTACAGTTGCCTTTAAACAGTTTACAGATTATTTAAGAAATCATGAAAAGTGTAAATTACCTTACTGTACTTTGAATAAAATAATCATCTAACATTTTCATCTTTTGGTAAAGCTTGCTTCAATCTTTCAGACAAAAATAATTTTAACTTTTCTGAGGAGTCAAGAATTGCACCACTTTCTATTAAATGTACAAACTCAGTCGGCAAGATTAAAGACCCAGTTTTAATATTTGTTAACACCAACATCCGTGCAGCATTAACATACTGAAAGTAATTTTTATCCAAATTCTTACCTGAAGAAATAAAGCAAGATTATTAATGCAAAAAAAAAAAATAGTTGCTTTTGAGAAACGAAACTAACTTTTTAATTCTTTTATAATCTGTCCTGTTATTTTTCTGAGTAATGTGTCAACTTGATGAATTACATTTGTATTGGATATAGTTCTGGAATATATTTTCATTTCTTCTTTACTATCTGGTTTTTGAACTGGATTTGCCATAGTAAGATGAATCAACTCGTATACAGGTGTCCTGTTATGAAATAGAATTGTGTCTAATATAGTAATTAAAATAGTTATTGTAATACACATACATGCATACATTTCATTAGTAATGTCTGCAGATGCGTTGAGAGTTAGCGAATTAGCTTCCCATGCGTATTTTTGAGAACATGGTTCTTCCAATTTGTTGACCATTGACTTGATAACACTTTCAGAGACTAAGTGAGTTCGTTTTTCGTTCCTTACTAACGCTGTTTTAACATCACATTTTAAATAAATTTGGCAAAACGAAGATTGATCTAGAAAAAAATCGACGTTTATTAATAAATTTATAAAAAAAATATCTTACATAAGTACACACTATCTCTTGCAATTTGATAGTAATCGTATCTCATGCTTCTGTAGTATAAGTTGTCATCAATTATGATAAACAAATTAGTTTTATTGAGATTTTTTATCCCATTCAGTTGCATAATGTGGTTTTTAATGGATTGCACGGCCTCTTCTTCTGAATCAATTTGTTTTTCTTCAGAACTGTTGAATTCTCTTATCAAGGAATTAACAGCATTGACAATCAATTGCCGACGAGATTTCCATTGTGACAGACTTGCCTGACAAATTAAATTACGTTACTTTGTATCTTAAACCCAGGTTTTTAAGCTCATTTAATATACATCTGCAATTGCGGCATTTATTAATTTTTCTTCCTCTTCCGAAGGAATAAGAACATCATAGGGTATAATCATGACTGTAGAAGAAGCATTTTGAGATTTTAATAAAGCTTCTAATTGCACACAGAATCGTGTCTTTCCACTGGCAGGAATTCCTATAACACAAATAATGCATGCCATTACTAAACGATAGCAATTTGATACAAAATGGCGTGTGAAATGTTGTAATCATTGCAATCCTAGCACGTGTATCTCAGATTGGGCTCGTGATCATCATGCATTTTCCCAAAATCTCACTTCCATATACTTTGAGTTTCGCAACTTGATTCATATTGAAGTTTGTGTTTAATGACTCAGACCACGGCCTACATACATAACGCTTGAGGACTACCTATTGTCAAAGTTGCAAATGATAGTTATAGAAATGTTTATTTTTATTGTTTAAAATATGGATATGACTAGATATATTAAACTTTTAAATATTTGATCTGAATGTGATTGCAACTTTAGTAATTATGAAAGTTATGCGCAAGATGGAGCGTTGCTACAATCCTTTTGTTTGGATTTGTTACATTTAGTTTATATGTCAGTTCAATTATAATGGCATCTGATTTGCAAAAAGTAATTTAATTTGTACAAGTTCATTTCATTATGGAATAAAGACATTTCAAACACTAACATTTGTTTTGGAGATTTTCCACTATAATAGTACCGGATTTTAAATACTGACGTCACTGTGTTTCACATGGTGATGTAGGCCCTCTCCTCTTTCTTTCATTTGTGAAGTAGCAGCTGTCGTTGAGTTTTACGTAAATTTTATTAATACGTATCTTCCTTTGATGGTGAGACACCGATCGACACTAATATAAAGGTAAATATTTGACAGTTTAATATAAATTATGTCGTTACTAGCCACACAATGTGGTTTTTTTCACTATTCGCGCCATTTTGGTGTAATTTGGTATTTCATCATTTTTACAGATTTTTGTGAACTAGAATGGCGTCACCGACTTACAATCCGGAAGAATCTTCTGCAGATAGGAATGTTGAAATATGGAAAATCAAGAAACTCATCAAGAGTTTAGAAGCAGCCAGAGGGTGAGAGGGTCATTCACCGTATTGAGTTGGCATGGGCCCACGTCGACACATGTCGCATTTTAAAAAAATCAAATCAAACAAAACATAAAAACAAAAATTTAATGTACGAGTCGTGCTAATTATGTTTCCTCCTTTCAGCAATGGAACAAGTATGATTTCCTTGATCATTCCACCTAAAGATCAAATTTCAAGGGTGTCCAAAATGTTGGCTGATGAATTCGGAACAGCATCTAATATTAAAAGTAGAGTAAATAGATTATCAGTTCTGGGAGCAATCACATCTGTCCAACACCGTTTAAAACTTTATACCAAAGGTAAAAAGATTTTTTTTTCCACCGCAATTTTTCTTCAGCTGAGTGCTAAATGTTCGAATATCTTTGTAAAGTTCCTCCCAATGGGCTGGTAATCTATTGTGGGACCATAGTTACTGAAGAAGGAAAAGAGAAGAAAGTTAATATCGATTTTGAGCCATTTAAGCCGATTAATACGTCACTGTATTTGTGTGACAATAAGTTTCATACAGAGGTAATCGTTTACAAAAATTTGGAGTTTATTTTACCGATAAAATGATTTTAGGCCTTGACTGCTTTACTTGCTGACGACAACAAGTTTGGTTTTATTGTCATGGATGGTAATGGAGCCTTATTCGGTACACTACAAGGGAACACGAGAGAGGTTTTGCATAAATTTACCGTCGATCTTCCAAAGAAACATGGTACATAAATATTAAAATAGTAAAATGCCTTTTCTTTTCATTTTTTAATAAACAATATTTTGCTAGGTCGTGGTGGTCAATCCGCACTGCGTTTTGCCCGGTTAAGAATGGAGAAACGGCATAATTACGTTCGGAAAGTAGCTGAAGTAGCCACGCAGTTGTTTGTAACAAACGACAAGCCCAATATCGCTGGATTGATCTTAGCAGGATCTGCAGACTTCAAGACAGAACTTAGTCAATCAGACATGTTTGATCCAGTTAGTTATTAATAGAATTTATTTTACTTTGGAAAGATTAGAATATTTTTATAATGAAATTTAATGACGATTTAGAGATTACAAGGGAAAGTCCTAAAATTAGTCGACGTATCTTACGGTGGAGAAAATGGGTTTAATCAAGCCATTGAATTATCAGCGGAAATATTGTCAAACGTGAAATTTATTCAAGAAAAAAAATTAATAGGTAATTTTTTTGTAACTTGTATTTAACTTTATTGACGGCATTTGTTAATTGCAGGAAAATATTTCGATGAAATTTCACAGGATACAGGAAAATATGTATTCGGTGTTGAAGATACACTAAAAGCCCTTGAATTAGGTTCTGTAGAAATCTTAATTGCGTGGGAAAATTTAGAAATAATGCGTTATGTCTTGAAGAATCATGGAACGAATGGTAGAAATGGTAAAATTGTCGCAGTTTATAAGTTTTAAGTATTGTTCTTTTTCTTTATTCCATTACAGAAGAAAAGATTCTACATTTAACCCCAGAACAAGAAAAAGACAAAACTCATTTCTCAGATAAAGATGTAACTAAGGAATTATGAATTTGATTTCTAAGTAAAAGAAACTTTTTTTTTTCACAGACGGGACTTGAATTGGAATTAGTTGAATCGATGCCTTTACTAGAATGGTTAGCAAATAACTATAAATCATTTGGTAAGTTTGAATGAACTCATTGTGTGTGGAAATGTTTAAAAAATGATTTATTTTAAAGGTGCAACGTTGGAAATTATAACTGACAAATCCCAAGAGGGCTCACAGTTCGTACGAGGATTCGGTGGAATAGGAGGTAATTTGAATGCATCGTTTTTTTTTTTTCTGTTTTCATGTGCACTTGGAATGACTAGTTTGTTTTATTATTTTTTAGATTTGTAGTCTTGCCTTAAATTAATGTTTGTCAGCATTTTTTTTGTTTTATTTCAGACATTTTGTTTATTTTCTTCATTAGACCAATTTACACCTTGAATTTTACTCTTAACACGCTTTTCCATATTGCCCCCATTTATCCCTACATAATTTTAATTTTTCTTAGGAATTCTTCGCTATAAAGTGGACTTACAGTCTCTAGAGGCTGAAGATTCATTAGACGACTTCGACTTGGATGATTATTAATGAATCTCCTGGGAGAAGCCTGTCTGTCTCTTCGTCCTTTTACAGAAAAATCTTGAATGGCATTTGATATCAAATGCTAACTCTGTGATTGGGATTCGGATTAAATTTTTTTATTATGCGAACTGCAGGGAAACAATATCAAGGCTGACTGCTAGCATATATTTAAGAGGAACTAGAAAATTTGTGTCTTATTTTTTGCATAAAATAGCAACTGAAAGCTGTATTATGTTTCAGGCATTCTTCGCTACCGAGTTGATCTGCAGAGCCTGGAACTTGAGGAGTCTTATGACGAATATGATTTTGATGATTTCTAAAAAGTTGATAAGGATTTAAACAGCCAAGTAACTGAATTATAAATTAAGAAAATATGCAGCAGCCACAGTCACTATCTTGTGGTCTCATTATAGAATTATATTTTTTATTTTAATTAAAACGTTTTGGTTGGGTTGGTAATTAGATTTGTCAAGTGTGATTATTTCATTATGCAAGTGCCCTTAATTTGTTAATTTTGGAATTTAAATGTTGCTTCTGTTTCTCCTTTAATTTTTATTTTGTCCTTGATTTTTCATTGGTTGTCATTTTAAATACTATTTAATTCCCATTCGACTGAATGAATTTTTGTAAAAAGATACAAAACTTTAAAAAAAATGCTGTCAAATAAACTTGACACCCAAAGCCCCTTTGCAATAAAATAATGTTAACCAAGATATTTAATTTTTTAAACATACATGATTACAACTTCACTGTTATACAGATGAGAGAAGTTAGCAAAAAGAACCTTAATGGTTATTCTGCTACTATTATTTGAACGATTGTCTTAACATCCTTTCACCACTACTATCTTATTAATAAATTGTGTACAAGACTCGCAAAAAATTTTCTTTGGAATGACAGGAAGCAAACCAAGAGTAACGTTTGGAACTAATAAGATTCAGGGGCGATAAACGCATCACCAGGATGCTTTTACTTGTCCGTTGGTTTTGAGTTAATTCATTCAATGTCTATTAAAAATTCACTTTTTACAACCTGTTTTCATTAGTTCAAATAAACACCCAACAGCACCAAAGTATCCCTGAAAAGCAAGGTCATAGAATCAATGAATTACTACATATCATTTTTATCAATGAATTACTATATCTCAGTCATTTGATACCTCGTGTTCCAAAAAAAGTGCTTTTAGTGTTCCTTTGGACCAAAATTCCATTGCGTAAGCTAACATTTTCATTGATATCGTGTTGACTCTTAAGAAATTGCCAACAAAAACTACTCGCTCGATTCCCTATTTACAAACAGTTTAATTAAAAATTAATTCCTTGAAGATATCGTTATTTTTCTTACCTCATTTAGAGCACACATTCTTGCAATTGACCCAATGTTATTTGTCAATGTTACAAGAGTTGCTCTAGCTAAATCTTCTACCTTAGCGTTTTTTCTTTTTTCTTTGTGTGTCATCTGTCCAAAACTATTAGAAAAATGTCTTCTTTAAAATGAGACTTTTTATCAGTTAAATAATTTATAGTACCTGCTAGCTACTGTTTCCCCAGACAAATTAAATTTATCGTAATCACCTCCATAAATATCGCGTACTAGTTTATCTACATTGTTACTATCTCCTCTGGACGCAAGTTCGATTGCTTCTTCAAAAGTTTCACAACCGGTGAGAAGGCAACATAACCCAAGGAATGTTCCTCCGCCTAGACTACAACGTAAATTCCGAATGATCAAAACGTTCAATGTGATTGCACTAAAAATTACATACCTTGTTCCACTAACTCTTTTATAGTTATCTGGTGAGTACACAGCAAGTATACTTACTCCCGATCCAACATTAACAACTAGATATGGATAGGGATCGCTAAAGTCATACGGGACTTTACAGCATTTTTGTTCGTCTTTTGGATGCAACCAATAATAGCACTCAGTACTATGATATTCATCTATGTAATGAATTCCACGAATAAGTGAATCCAATTCGTCGAATTTGTGCAACTGCATATTCACTTCCTGAAATGAATTTTATCAATTTATTATCTGCTCTATTTTGTACACAATGAACTCCTTCCATAAAAATGTTCATTACTCACCCGAATGAAGTCTTTCTCGAATTTGTACGCCCCTCCTCCCGTAGCACAGACAGTACTGGCCAAGGAAGCCATTCCTTTTGATTTAGCTAGTTCGAGGAAGTTGCCCATTTCACTTGTAGGAAAACGAATAAAGTGAAGGGTTCCCCTTTGACCACCTATCATACAGTTATTCATCTGAAAGACCCGAAATTAATTAAAATGTTGTCACTTAAATTGTGTTCCCTGGTTATATGTCCTACCTGTAAATGAACGTCTCTTTGGCCTGTGCGTCCGTAGGCAGAATTCCGGGTCAGGTATCGACGGATATTTCGCAGTATTTCCAACTGATTTACATCTTCCGAAGTGGAATCAGTGAGAAGCACGTCTGCTGGTTCAAAATACACCAACTTGACTAATGTTCCTCCAATATCCATCCCAAACCAAGGCATTGCTAAGAAGCAAATAGAAGGCAACAGATGAAATCATTGTTTATTAGATAAGAAAAGTTAAAGGGGAGTGCGAACAAAACCATTAAAACCCATAAGTGCTCCATTCCCAATGTCGCTCTCTCTCTCTATATTGACAACTCATTTAATACTAACCCCACTTATGACACATTCCATTTTGTATCATCAAATTTTGCTTGTTCTTGTTGAGGTTGTGGTTGTTGTTGTTATTGTCCGTGTTGAAAACACCCCAAAATTCGATGTTACATGAATGAAGGCGTTTCCCTAAAGGAAATTAAGAGAATATTTCGGCAAACTACTACAGCTACAATATTGAAAACGCCACTCGAAATGCACAGCAGAAGAAAACTGTCGATAACAAGGATAATAAATACAAGCAACACGGCCGATCCTAGTATGCAAGGTTGTATCACGCCACATTTTTATTAGAGCAGAAAGATATAGATATGTAAATCGTCTTACGTGGAAGTGATCCCTTAGCAGTACAGTCTCCGTTACTCTGAGTTGCTGCTGCCATAGTTGCCTTCTGTTGATTTGAAACTGGTCCCATCTGAATGTCCACCAATTGTCCTAACACTCTGGGTCAAAAAGAATAAGTTTGTAGTTATCAATAAAATGTTATTTCTCAATTTCAGCAGGAAATTTTCCGACTATGTACACTGTAGAGCTAGGAATGCCAATGTGTGGTTCTCTTTCATATACAATATGCGGTGATCATCCTACACGTATACCACGCATTGCCATTCAATTTAAAAAAAACATACGTCGATACCCCATAAATTTCCTGCAGATGTTCGTCAACGGAAATACGAGGCCGTTTGCTGCTTACCTTCTGCTCTGTTATCAATCGTCTGCACGAAATAGGGATCTCAATGAATGACGCAAAATGATTGTTTTGATAGATTCGTCCACACACTCAAATGAAATGCCTGTAGAAAAATAAAAGAAAAACATCCCAATTTTATATAGGCCTAATTTTCGTAATAACTATAGTAGAGCTCTTAAGTTAGCCGCAAGGTGCTCAATAAAAACAATTTATATAATGGGACCGAAAAATTTTGATTTTTGTGTGTCAGGTTATTAAATACTTTTTAAAATGAGACTTACCACTACATGACACTGAAAAATATGAGGTAAATTATAAACATAATAAATCGCTCATAGCGGCCTAAATTTTGTGCGATTATGTACAGGGTCAGGCACTATAGTGTCGTGCCAGTGTATGGCGTGATTCCAGGCCCGCTGTTACGATAAAAATTTGTTACGTAATGGCTGCTGCCGAGGAACCAATTGAAACGATGGCAAGTTTGGTACGAGGTATTAAGGATAGTATGAAAATTGCCTTTCAAAAAAGGCCTCCGGTAAGAATTTTAAGCTAAATGAAAAAATTAAGTGAATCACCGTTTTGTGCGTTATTTGACCGCGCAGACGAAAACCAGACGACGCTTATGATCCGAGCATCAAAGTGGTTATGATCAATGTCTTAATGATAGGCGTATTTTAATATTTATTAAGACATGCCCCCGATCAAAGGTTTTTGTATTTTCGGCTAAAAAGTTTAGCGACTGAAAATGAAATGTTAACTGCATGCTGCGTGGATAGTGTTGCAAAACTATAAGGTTGCTTATCACGCTCTCTACACGTGATAATTTTATTTAATGAACTTTAATAATTTTGTTTATATTTTTTTTAATTCAGGAACTGGGATGTAAAGAGCCGAAATTATTGGCTGTCAGCAAAACTAAGCCAACGGCTGCTATTATAGAAGCGTACGAATTAGGTCTTAGATATTTTGGAGAAAATTATGTAAGATTAATGACGTAAAATCTTCAAATAACATTGAAAAACGTCAATGTTCTCTGATTTGTTTTTCAGGTGCAGGAATTAGAGGAAAAGGCAACAGATCAGGAAGTAGGGAATGCAGCATGTTTTGATATAAATTTTTTTTTTTATAAAAAATAAAATCACAATTTTGATTTTAGATTCTTAATAAATGTTCTGATATTCGATGGCATTATATTGGCCGTCTACAAAGGAACAAAGTAAACAAAGTCACCGGTTAGTTGTCAGATAAGATTTTGTTCAATTTGAAAAAACTAAAATCCTTTTATCACAGCGCTTCCAAATCTGCATTGTGTTGAAACAGTAGATTCCGATAAGTTAGCAACTGCATTGGACTCGTCGTGGAAGAAATTAAACAAAAATGATAAGCTGCGGGTTATGATACAAATAAACACGAGTAATGAAACAAGTAAATAGGTTAACATCAAAACTTGTTGATGAGGAAATTGATTATTTATTTTTTTTCTCGTAGATAAAAGTGGTATAAAACCCAATGAAGTAATAGAATTGGTGCAACACTTGAAAGAAAAGTGCCCTCATTTAAATTTCGTAGGATTGATGACGATAGGATTTGCCGATCATGATATCAAATCGGGACCAAATCCAGACTTCAAAGTTCGATAGAAATTCTTAAAACTGTTGTAGAAATTCTAAAATTTCCCAAATTTTTTTGTAGCGTTTAGTGAGCTGTCGACAAGACGTTTGTAATAAATTTGGTTATTCCATGGAAGACGTTGATTTAAGTATGGGGATGTCACATGACTTTGAACATGCGGTTTGTTGTATTATATTTTATTAAGTGGGTGTTGCACAACTATTCTTTCTAAACTTGAATGCAGAGGCAGATCCCTTGTTGAAGTTCAAGTTCATTTATTTTAGTGCAATCATCCTTAGTCTTTCTAAAGCAAAAGTAATTCATTCTTATCTCTTCCAGATTGAAATGGGCAGTACGAATGTTCGTGTTGGATCTCTCATATTTGGCCAAAGAACATATCCAAAGGGGACTTAATAAGATAAACAAAACGGACCATATAAAAGTTTGTTTTTTTAATTAAATTTAATAACCTAAACAAACTGACAATTTTACTTTAAAAATCTACTTCTACATTGTTAAACAGAAATTAAAGCAGTTAATATCAAAAAGCGAGCCCTGTTAGTTAATACACCCTGTTAAATATTCGAGTCGAAGTGATTCTTTTTGAAATTGAAACACGAAATAAAAATAATTACACTACTTCGTAGCAATTAAGTCACTTTCTTTTATTCTTGTTCCCGAGCTGTTCTTGGTTGTTGTTATTGTGTAGTAAGTCACATATCTACATTACTTGAAATCCTTTAGCGCCGCTTGAAAAATAAGGTTTTACAAATGGACTTCCTCTTGTCATGATCGTACAGGTGCACTTTCTGTCAAAATAGCAATTTCGATCTAAAAATTAAGTCAAGGTTTGAAAATAACATAAACGTCAATATAATAAGTATATCAAGGATACAACACGAAGTCCTCTTTCAATAGGATCAACAACGAGAAGTCCTCGTGGAATCCAAACAGTTTCATTCTGTTCTTGAATGAACCGGGCAATTCTTTTGAGGCACTGTTCAAAAAACTAATTATTTTAATTTTAACTCATTAAACGTATATAATAATACACTACTTTTTCATAATGTGTTTCCATACATATATAAATAAGGTATGCGGTAAAGCATGCTAAAAGACCTTCAAAATAAGTTGTTCCACTAATTTTTTCGGCATCGCAATAGTATGAATTTAATGTAGTAACAAGATGCTCAAAGGTTGAACGTTCTATCTGTTTCAGACGATTAAAAAATTAATTCATATATTCAACAGACTAGATGGTTTGGCTGAAAACCTTATCTTCAAGTTCGGGTGGAAATTTCGTTTGGAATTTAACTCTTGTACCGTCTTGGTAATCTCGTTGAATGAATACTTTTGCACAACCTGCAGTCGTTGCTCTGGCTGTTGGACCCATTTCATCCATCGAATGATTCTACACAAGATATTAAACAACGGAATCAGTGTTTCTTTCAGAGTTATGTTTGAAAATAACAAACGATTAATTTAATTCCCAAGTAAATAATTACCAGTGAAAAAATTTTAGGACATCGCTCACCTGCCTAGAAGCCATTTTATTTTAATTAAATTCATCTCATTACCGCAAGAGCGCAGCACAATCCAGATTATTTTTATTTTAGCTTTATATTGACGTCACATTTTTTCAGCATTGATGCAATGATGAGAGAATAATTTACGTAATTCCGAATTTATCCAGTGTTGGCGCTGTTACTCTCGCTGTATCATCTCCATCTGCTTTGGGTATCTCCTTCGTGGGTTTAATCGAAATGATGGCTGCGGCTGCTGGCAAAATTATATTTCGTTCATTAACAGGTATTCGGTGCACACAGCTAGCTGAATTGACAATAAATTCAATTACACACCTTCAATAGATCTTCACAATTAATACTGAATATCTGCAATGCATACCTTTAACACAATTATAAATGGACATGTTTATCATTTATAGGTCAAAAATTTGGCGTTCGATCATGTTATACAGCATGCAGAGGGAATATGAAACTCGATAAAAACACAAGAGTAATATGTCAAGGTTTCACAGGCAAGCAGGTGATATTCAATACTTTTACGAAGAATTTTTTTTACGTCTTTAATATTCTTTCAGGGTACTTTCCACAGTAAACAAGCAATTGAGTATGGAACTAATATGGTCGGTGGAGTATCGCCAAAAAAAGCTGGAACCACTCATTTAGGCTTACCTGTATTCAAATCTGTTAAAGAGGTAATATCTTGACAATAAATATCAGATACTATTTTCTAAATTTATTTAAATTTAGGCTAGAGAGAAAACCCAATGTCATGCAACTGTCATTTATGTTCCCCCACCTGGTGCAGCAGCAGCAATTCTTGAAGCTATTGATGCTGAAGTTCCGTTAATCGTATGCATAACCGAAGGAATTCCTCAACATGATATGGTTAAAGTTAAACATCGTCTTGTTCGTCAAAATAAAAGCCGTTTAATAGGCCCAAATTGTCCAGGCATAATTGCGGTACGAAATTTAGAAATAAAAGTAGAAAATGTTTATCTTAAGTCTTTGCATACACTTTAGCCTGAAGCGTGTAAAATTGGTATAATGCCCGGACATATTCATCAAAAAGGTAAAATTGGTATCGTATCTCGATCTGGTACATTGACGTACGAAGCCGTCCATCAAACCACTCAAGTTGGCTTGGGGCAAACCTTGTGTGTTGGTATTGGAGGCGATCCCTTCAATGGAACAAATTTCATTGATTGTTTGGAAGTGTTTCTCAAAGACCCCGAAACTAAAGGTATACAATCAAATAAAACGATTAATAATATACCTAATTGCTTAATATTGTAGGAATTATTTTGATCGGTGAAATCGGTGGCAGTGCCGAAGAACAGGCTTCTGAATATTTAAAAAAGAATAATACTGTAAGCAAGCTTACTCAGTTCTTGTGAGTTTGATTGATTTTCAGCTATTTGTCCTTAGGGTCCAATCGCCAAACCCGTTGTTTCATTTATTGCTGGACTAACAGCACCTCCAGGACGCCGTATGGGTCATGCTGGCGCCATTATAGCTGGAGGTAAAGGTGGAGCAAAGGAAAAAATTGCTGCATTAACGGGAGCTGGTGTTAAAGTTACCATGTCTCCAGCTCAGTTGGGTACAACTTTAATGAAAGAGATGCAAGCCAGAGGATTGGCATAACTTGCAAAATTTTTGTATATTCCTATAGGCCACTTCTAATTTAACAATTTTTGTGTGTATATTAATGACATTATTGAAAAGTTATTCAGGTTAAAAAATACGGTATGTTAAGATTCCAAAATTAGTAGTCTTTTCCAAGCAGTGTTTTAGAGGGTAATTAGATTTCATTAACATCATCTACTTGCTGTGTAATATGAAAAAAGGAAACCATAAACATAGTACTGTTGACAAAAGTATGAATTTTTTTTATTTTTAGTGTTTTTTTTTTTCATTTTTACAATTCCTAAATGATGCAAATACAAATCGAAAATGACTCTTAACTCCAAAGAGCAGTAAAAAAAAAATAAAATAAAAACAAAACAAAATGAAAAATGCAACGCATTGGTTACGTATTTGATTTGATGTCGAGACGAAACATTTTGAAAATTTCGAAGTTTTGAACTGACTAGTAACGATACTAAGACAGCACTGGTATTAATAATTCCCAATTTTTTGAATGTTTACAACAAAATTAAAATAAAACCAAGAAATATAACTGAAAAAGCATCCCTTTAAATTGTTTACAATATAGTATATATTCATACAATCAGTAGAAATACTACTTTATTCA
This sequence comes from Pachymerium ferrugineum, assembly GCA_034686365.1. Lineage (NCBI taxonomy): Eukaryota > Metazoa > Arthropoda > Chilopoda > Geophilomorpha > Geophilidae > Pachymerium > Pachymerium ferrugineum. The sequence continues at coordinate 51,229 of JAQGAS010000124.1, read as the reverse complement.
GGTAGTAGAGAGAATAGACAAAATTGTATTTTTTTCTGGTGGAAATCGTGGTTAAGTTATCGTTAAACTTAAAGTAAAAATCCTTAATACTATTTCATATTCCAGCCCCTCCAGCCCTCCCCCTTCCCCAATAAATCCCTTGCTTACAGCATTAATTTGAAAGGTTCGATATTTTATGCTGTCTCAATTAAACATGCAAATGAATGAGATGACTAGCAAATTTTTACAGTGTCTTAGTTACTGTCTTCATTAGAAAAAGATATTATACTCAATTCTTCGAGTACGTGCAAATTCAGGGAGGAAATTGTTACCAATTACCCAAAATTGTAGTCAAAAAAGTTTTTTTTCTTTAAAAAAAAAAAAGAAAAAAATTCGAACATTAACCATAAACTCCACCTAATCTTAAGTTATTCTTGAGCCAAGACGAAGTTCCCAGTTCGAGTCCAGTTTTAGTACCCAGAATTATTTTCCTTGATACGACCTCCATCGCCCTCAGACACGAAACGTTTACGTCCCCTTGGGAAACAAGCAGAGAAGGGTTAAATAAAGCAAAAGCGGATTATTCGTATATTGCGTTTGTACCTCGATGGCATCTTCCTCACAATCTCGTCTGAGAGAAAGGCATTCTCTTGACATTTGGCTACAAACTTCTCAAGAACACTATAAGCAGGTGGAACGTCAATGCAGATGTCCGGCATTTCGTCAAATACCCTTTCGAAACCCTAAAATATCAAGAGTTTATTAAATCATCAATATCTTTTATTCTCCACACTTACTCTCTTCATTTGGTCAGGAGTGACAATGATACTGGCAAAGAGAGACTTGAGCAACTTGCACATCAATTCGATAGCACGATCCCCCATATCTTCTATCATCATGATAAGTGCTTCATAAACCAATTCATGATGAAAGTGAGGAACTTCTAAATCCAACAAACAACGTGTTGCCTCACTAACATCACCCGACGACAGATACTCTTTTAACAACAAAACCATCTATCAAAAAAAACAAAACAAGATTAATAGAAAATTTTATCCAAAAATAAATAATGCATACTTTTTTAATGAGATATTTTACGGGTCGAGTACCTCCACCGACACCCCAAACATTATCCAGACGTACCAAACCGTGTTTCATGTTTAGTAATACATCTGCTCTATTCAGGGCGGCCCTAATCAGTTAAAAGAGGTGTCATTATTACATAGTACACAAGCTTTTTTCCAGTAATACCTCGCGAATTCGCATTCAACTTTTCCTTTGTAACTAAGAACATATTTCGGCGGAAGACAATCATCAGCTACGCACCTCGCAATGAAATTGCCAAGAATCTACCACGACAAAACAAATATTATCGTTTTGTTTATATAACTCCAAACAGCTATCTCACTGTTGGTGCTTCGGGTGTATCCAAAACCATATCTGCCAGATTACTTAACAAATAATCAAAACCTTTGGCAATATTTTTTTGCGTCAATACTTTCATGTACAGGTCAGAGATCAGAACGGAAGTGAGCTCCCTGTGGGAAGGTTTACGGTCCATTGCAAGCATCACAGCTATAACAGGTATCAGGTAACGTTGAGTTCCAACATTTTGCTCCTCCAGAGATAGCTAATTATTCAAACAATTTAGATTACTGAAACTTACATTTTTTAATTAAAAAACTTACCGTCACTTCATTCGTATCCCCATGTTCAAAATATTCCAGAACAATTGGTTCCACGATTTTTTGCATTTCTTCTTCGGTTAACTCTGGAGCAATCGATTCCAATTGGATATTTCCCTGTTCAAGTTTTGTCACAATCAAGACCATAACAATAAAATTGGTTTATAAATAAAATAAGGAAATTACCTGACTATCAGAATCGTAATTTGGATCTCTGGCATCACCGTTCATTTCTTCCTCTTCAACATACAATTCACTACCAGGTAAGCCCCAGGTTCCTTTTCCTCCGGCTCCACCTGGAAAAAAAAATAAGAAAAACCGGCTTAGTAACAACTAGAATTTTTTTCCCTTTAAAATAACCTGACAGTCAGCTTTAAGATTAATTTCCAATCAAGTCCAAAGTCGGTTTTTTTATCCGTTAATGCGATAACGAGTTAATTTTATTTTCCAATAAAAAAATGTTATAAAAATATTTTAAAACATTCCAACACAAATAGCGCCCTTGAACAAAACCTCATCATTTAAGTCACAAATTTATTAATTACCTAGACTAGATAACATTACAAAAGCTGAAAATTTTCCACTTGATGTCGGCTTTAAGGTTTCAGCCCACGCATCTAAATCGATCAACGCACAGAATTCAAGGTCACATCGCATCATTTTCACGGCCAAGGCCAACCATTTTTAACGAGTGGAGGAAAACATCATGCGACCATAATAAAAATATTTACAGTTCATCAAAAATGCAAACAATGCTTTAACCAAGCCTAATTTTACTTCGTTGAAAATAAACAGAATTTACTTGAAATATTCACTAACCCAAAATAAGATCGTGTAGCGCAACAGTAATTTCTCGTCTTCCGCGCGCCGCTTTCTGGAACTTTCTGGTTCCAAGCAGTTGAAATGTAAATCAATTACACCTTAAAAACTTACATTGATGACATGATTAAAGTGAGAGAAACTAATAGAATCTCTCAAATTACTTAACTATGCACATTTCCGGTTAATTATTACGTTCATCATCACGAGATTCATTCTTTAGAACGCCCAAGGAAGCAAAAAAAATTGTAAAAAAAACCGAGTTGGGGGATAAAGAAACCTTTCAAGGGAGGGGGAGAGTAATACAAACTGTCTACGTGATCCCTTCCATGTCCTTATGTCCTCTATTTTGGAATGGTTTCTTTTCCCCATTTTACTATTTATCAAACCTATAATTTATTTTATTTATAGATCTTGGTTTCAATTCCTGTTGTTCGTCCCTTCGAAAATATAATTGCATCGCGGGTATAAAAAGAATTATGTTTTTCAATCTATTTTTGTTTTAAATTTTTTAAAATTTTCTATTCAGCTTTTTCAACTCTTTGACGACCCAGTGTTTTAAACATCCTTTAGGTGGATGCGTGAAAGCTGAAAACTCGAAAGGTCACCTTCATACTAGGTCCACCACTTCCTTCCCTTTTGTGTACTTAATATTTAAGTTTCGCTTTTTAAAATAAATATTTATTACAGGTTTTGAAATTTCGTATCTTTGTGTATGTGAAAAAACACGCGATTTCTAAACAAGTAATCAAGTTATCAATTTTTTTATCTCTTAAAAGAAAAAAAATTGGTAATGTCAAAGAGATTAAATGAGGTACAGAAAAATATGTAGTAAAGTTTAATATTTATAATCGTGGTATTGTGAGTTCAAAAAACAGCGTAAGCATTTTTTACTTTTCAGTTGGCAGCTAACCAAATAAAGGTCGTGTAATCACAGGTGTGGTAAAACTGATAGAAGTTAAAATATTAAAAATAAAGTTTTTAAATGACAATCGACTGTCATTAATTTTTTGTTTTCATCCCGTTATTATATCCGCTCACATGATTGCTCGCACCTGATTCCTAACATATTGCATTGAAATTGCAATTACCGGTGTCTTTTTAAATTATATTCTCCTATTTAAAGTATTTGCTACTTGGTCCAGGATATTAAATACCTTTTTTTGGGAGGCCCCGACCGAATCCATTTCGTGGTTTGCGGTTGTTTTTAAGTACCCTGAGAGCCGGAATGGGAATGTGAGTTATGATGCCATCTTCGGTGTCGATGAGAGCTTTGGATGGCCTTTTTGCTTTCATCTTGATTCTTTCTCCATGTTGCACATGGAGTTTGGGAGGAAGCAACTCGCCGTTCACATGTTGGTCGCCATTAACCATCTCCTCGTCGGAGCCACTCTCATTGCCATCGTCGACTCTAGCTGCCTCCTCGATATTGCCATTGACATATTCGCTCGCCATTGCTCTTATATACAGAATTTACAGCGTATAAACTTTGATTAGATCGCTGCCGGTTCACTTTCAAACAATTCGGTAAAGCTTGACAACTACTGGATGCACTAACAACCGACTTCGCTTATTTCTGTTTAGCTAGCTCTAGCGTGCGTGTTGACGTCATAAATAAACGAACCAAAACAACGCACTCTCATACAGGGATCATCTTAAAATTATTACAAAACGGTGAGAGGCTGTTAAACTATAGGCGCAAAAAGTGCCGCTGAGACTTGCTAAACAAGCTTAGTTTTTATACCATTGAATTGGGACACAGAAATTTTCGAAATTTTATGTACTATGCATACGATATTATTATTCAGGAAATAGTAAATAGAAGGCTGGAAACTGAGGCTAAAAGCAGGATGATTTAACCTGTTTTCTGATTGGCTGAGATGGTCAGCTGTGGCCCCACCACAGCCAGCCACTCCGTGAGACGCCTACCTCAATAGTCAATCATTGCTTTCGAATTTATCTACTTGTTTGTAGTATTTACAATCCCCAAGGACATGTGTAATACTGCACTTTTTTTTCGTCAGAAAAGTCAGCTGACACTGTTATCGCATTTCTATGTATGAAAAAAATTAAAGGATATAAAACAATTATTCCAGAAATTATTTCTGAAGTAATCTTTTACTTATTACTTGAAACAATAAAACAAAACAATGTAGGAAGTTCTGGTAAAGCAGGTGTTAGGTAATTCTTTTGCAATAAAGAAAATAAAAGCAAGAAAGGGTGCAGAATTTTCATGACATAAAATAGCAGAAACAATAGGCTATCATTTTATTTTTGTACGACTGTTGTCACGACTTCATTAAGACTTCACTTTGTGTACGTGATCTAAGCGTCGTGCAATGCTATGGCTTCTCTCAGGCCGGTGACCTACATTTGCCCTTCGTCACTAGATGGCATTGAGTTTGCTGACGGTAATGGAAATGGGGAACTGTTTTAGTCTAGCTCAAATATGGAGACAAATAATTCGTCACAATTTGTAGACACAACTATTATTCTTAACGGGACATATTCCTTTCCTTCTTTGGAAATAAATGGTGAAAAATCTATTGAAGTACAAGAATTGAAATTTGATCGATTAACCAATGCTGATTTAATCTCTGAAAACGGGATTTTATTAGAAGCTAATAATCGAGGGTGAGAATCGATCGCTGAATTTAAGTTCAAAATAAAATGAGAATAAACAAGTAAACTTTAGCTCTTTCAGGTATTTCTACGTGCCGGTGAAAGATGATGGCCCTTTGCTAAACAACAATTTACTCACGCCCACTGGTAGGAAGTTCCCCATTAAATTCGTTTACGGGAACTACAATTTAAAATTTTTAACCGCAGATATAACACTCAATCAGCCAGATGTCATTAACCTGGAGGAATCCCCTTCACTTAATGTGAATCCCGAGTTACCACAAGATCAACCAACACCAACAATTGTTATTATTAAATTTTACACTAGTTTCCGTATAAATTTGTGCATTGTCCCTTTTGTAAATCTAGAAAAGAAAAGGTGGCTGGCCCAAAGGGAAAAAACGAAAGCAAATAGAAGAAAGTAAAGCACCCAAAGCACCAACAACAGGGTAAGAAAAAGAGTGAAATTGTTTTATGTCAAACTACAATTATTTTTTAAAGCTATGTCAGGTTTTTGAACGAAAAGCGGCAAATGTATAAAGAATTACGTCCTGAACTTCCATTTGCTGAAGTGACTCGAATTCTGGGTAGCGAATGGTCAAATTTAGCAACTCAGGAAAAACAAGTTAGCTTTAATAAAATAAATTCTTTATTTATAATTATATATTAAAATAAATCTATTTGCCAATAAATTAGAAATACCTGAAAGAAGCTGAAGCTGATAAAAGAAGGTATAGAGAAGAATTACAGGCATATTTACAGTCTGATGATTATAAAGCCCATTTAAAGAAAAAGAAGTTAAATAGTTTGTGCAGTAATCTTACGCACCAATTTAAGTGCACTACAATTTATAACTTTGATTTGAATTTTGTGCAGAAACTGAAACAAATTCGATCTCAGAAGACACTAGCACTTCTCTAGATTTAGAAAATATTGATGTAATGTGTTTGAAAGAAATTTTTTTAACCCAAATTGAAAAGAATTTGCAAATAGGCTGAAGATAGCGAAGAGTTATACTGTAAAACCTGTGATCAATTTTTCAATTCTTTCCACAACAAGCGAGAACATCTATACGGAAAATATCATTTACAAATGGTAACAGGTAGCGTTTGTACCATTTCCATAATTTACTTCCTTCTTCAAAACGATTATTTTAAGCAGGAGAAAACAAAAAATCTGGAATCCCAGGTTTAGCAGGCAATGGATTGGAATTGGATTCAGATCTTTTATCAGGAGTTTTGGTTTCAAAAACAACTGAAAGATGTAAAATTGACCCTACAACGAAATTAATAGATTTGCCGGACCCTGTAAATGTTCCTAAAGCAATCGACACAGTATTGTCAGCGACAATAGAGCGAGAAAATGAAATCCATTCGTTGAAAATTAGTTTCGATAATCTTCGGGAAACAAATGATTTATTGACGAAACAGTTAGCTACGTTGCAAGTAAATTTAAAAACGTTTAAAAAATCCACTAAATTTTTAAATTTGAGTTGATTTGTTCTTCTTAAAGGCTGTAAAAGATTCGATGGAAATAGCGTTGAAAAATGCCAAAAATACTGCTGGGACTATGAGTGCACAAGTAGACAACTTAAAAATGATTCCAACTTTATTTCGTGTTATAAGTTTTTAAAGCCATCACACATTCCGCTGCAAAGTCAAAGTTCGCAAGAATTAAAAGTTCGTTAAATATTCTAGTTTATTCATTACATTTTATCTTTGTGTGTTTTACGAAGTGAAGAATTTTTTCCTTCTCTATTTCTAGCAATTTCTATTGCCAAAAACTGTATTCTTGGTACTGTGTAAACAAAATGATCATTTTTAACATAATTAATATATTCAATTTTAACAAATGTGTTACCTAAAGTGGAGTTTGCTTCCGAATATTCCAATTCAGGATTTAATCGTAGCAAAGTTGCAAAGTTAAAATCGTCAACATAATCAAAGCCATTGCAAAACGGTCTCCATTTCTATAATTGTAGATTATTAATTAGACAAGGTTTATATTAGCAAATGACTTTATCATACTTCCTTTGATTCGGAACTTTTGATCTGATCTTCATCTATTACACCAACATCTAAGTCTGGAAACGTATTTCTAAATTCGGTATATATTTTATCGTCGTGTCTAGTAAGTTTCAGTTGTTGCACATCAGTAGAACATATTAACTAAGGTAAAATTGATTGTGAGAAAGTTTTTTTTACCTTTTAGAAATTCAAATAACTTACATTGAAATAAATCTCTGCGTGTTCGCTGGCTTTGACTGCCCATAAAAGTTCTATTTCAGCCTAGAAACGTGGATAACCAAAAAATAAGTAAAGCAAGCCAATTAGATTACTATAATTGATTTACATCATTTCCAAATTCTTCTGCAGGCCTTGACAGTACGTCTGTTGGTACTGAACGCAACGATGTTTCCTATAAAATTTAAATGTATATTATTATTTGTTGGCTTAAAACACGAATATCACACACATTAAAAAATTCCGCCATCTTGTACTACAACTCTAGCAACAGAGGGCGTATAGTGCTTATTTGGATTTTTCTTTTGGTCTTATGAACAGAGATCTCGACAGAGGTCTTAATACCCAAGAGAAACCGAGAAACAAATTATTTTAGAAACTTTTTTGATTTAAAACTTTAAATCGTCTATTGCACATAATAGTGGGAATGACATTAATACAGACTTCTACACATACAAAGTAACTCAACCCGTATAAGTTGACATGTTCATGCCCGCATTTTTTCAAAATAAAGTTATAACAATGCGCAAACACACTGTTGAATGCAGAAATTTATTTGGATGATGATACAATGGACGAAAACAAATTGTGTTAATTTTTCAATTATTCAAGTGCATTAACTTCAGCTATACATTCTTCATACTGCTCTTCGTAGTCTTCATGCTTCCGAATCATTACCATCAGTACGCCACGTCTCACTCCCATAGCCATACCTATATCCTAAATACAAAATCATTACATACAATGCCAATGATAATGAAATTTTCTTACTTCTCTGGACGGTGTGAATATATATGGAACGTTTAATTCTTCGCAAACAATTGGTAAATGACACATGATATCAACCGGCGTAACGTCGCCAGCAAATACAACCAACCTTACAAAGAAAAAGATAAATTGGTAAGTATACCTAAATCATCATCCATGACATACCTAAACAAAAATGTAAAAGTTTAATTGCCTCACCCTCTCTCGCCTTTTCTTAGTTTTGCTTGTACGTCCTTAAGTCCGTGCCTCAGCATTCTTTGTTTTGAAGCTATTTACGAACAAATAAGTAAAATAATATTCTAACAACTAGACCGAAAGACATCGTACCTTTTTTTATTAGTTTGTACACTTTTTTTGCAAATTTTTTCGATGCCATTGGTTTAGCAATGGTACAAACAAATTTCAGTTTTTCTTCATAGCTTAACTCTTTGCCTGGAGTTTCTATATTGGAATTATTTGCATCATTTTCAGTATGGGCTTCGACCGCGTGTTTGGACTTCTTCCCCATCTTGTTTGACACCGCACCGCAATGCACTCTGGAGGGAAGATTTTAATCTACAATATTTTTAATTTAATTTTAAAAAGCTTTAACGAAAATCGAGTGTGTTTTGCTTCAATATCTTTCGACTAATAATTATTACTAACTACTTTCTAAATTTTAAAAAAATATTCCATTTATGACGTAAACGCCGAGCGGACGGATCGATCGGAATCAACGTGACGGACATGGTTAGCGTCGACCCTGCGGTTATGCAAAACGGCGATATATTTAAGGTAAAAGCAATAATCATACTAAATCTTTCTGCTCGTACAAGGTTGTTCCTTAAATTCTAACTCCATTCTTGTCTGCAAAGTAATGTGTGAAAAAAAAACCGTTTACGTAAATATTTCCAAATCAGAACAAAGCAATATGGCGGCTATACCGCAATAAGCAGTTTTCCTCTACTGCATTATTTTTAGATTGAGTCAGCCTTGCAGTTTAAACAGATGAAATTATATAGTTAATAGTAACAGTCAGAACGTAATCGTATTAATTCAAAAGTGTAAACGCTTTTTAAAAGCTGTATGTAAAAAGGAAAAGTATACTAAAACATTAAAATTGATTTTTCAGGATGGAGATTCGTTAAGTGATGTGCCGGCGAAAAAGATTAAAATGGAAGGTAGGTCCAAGCTTTGAATTCCCTTCTTTTAGTTATTGATTTGACCGTTTCAAGTGAGTTGCTTCAGTTATTGTGAGGAGTTTGCTATTGCAGAAAAGGACGAGTCAAAGATGTTCATTGATTGCTGTAGGGTCTTTGAAACCTGTGGTAGGTCTAGTGATATGCCAGATTCCTACAGATTTAAATAGGTTGTTCACTTAAGCAACAACAAAAAAAATTTTTCTATAATTACGCTCATATTGAAGGTGAAAACAATACTATATATATAAAAACTAACAGTACTACTAGATGTTACTATTACTTTTTGGGGTTGGCTATTTGTGTGGCGATAATTTTCCTTTCCCTGGCAAAATAGTTAATTACGGTTGACTTACTTTTCTTCCTTTTTTTTTCTTTTTTTGTGCCAGTTTTGCAGGTTGTTGATCAAGGTGACCAGGTTGAGCTGGGGTGGAAGCAAAATGACCACACCACATGGCGCACGAGGCATACAGCAGTCTCAATTTATTTGCTTTGAATGATACTCGCTCAATTCCATTTTATAAATTCGGTGATACGAATGTTAGAAATTTTTTTGGTAATGTGGAAATGATTGATTTCCCTCATGGGTGAAATGCAAGACAAACGAAAATAACTGCATTTTTTTCTTTTGGTTTTCTTTTTTCTTTTTCATTGCAGATTAAACGGTTTTAATGCACTGCTGCCTGTGTTGATGCTTTCTTCAGGCAGAGATGTCATCAAATTAATATTTTACTGTTGTGTGTTTATGAAAAAAATGATTGTGTATATGAAAAAAAGTATGTTGCTTCTAAAATTTCTAAGAAACATTTTTATATTTACAAATGTGGAATAATTTTCTCTATTTAAATCAAAATGAATTCAATAAAGTTTTCATTGTGTCATATGATTCCACCAATTTAACATTTTGGCATCATTCCGTTGTTGACCAAATTGAACAGTTAAGACACTTGTTTTTCCGAATGGAAAATTCAAATAGGAATGTACATCAAATGACTTTCTAAAAATAGAGTAAATTAGTTCCACATTGGACACGTATATTAAAGAGTTGTGAGGCACTTTTAACCATTCTAGCTGTACAAAATCCCACTCGTTGTTTTAGATTTTTTGTTTTGTTTATAATTTTTAATTTAAGTACCCAAATAGTTAAATTTGGAATCCAAAATGATTTAGTATTAATGAATAATGAAAAAGGCATAAGTGTAGAGGAAAAGAATTTAAAACGGATTCCTAGTAGAAAAAAAAAAAAGAAAGCAAATGCCTTGTCTTTAATTTTGATTTGTCTGTTCTTTTTTCTCTTTTTCTGTGTATTTTATGCCATGTAGTTGAAAGAAAAGGGTACTACCACACTCGTGTGCTCACCGGCCCCATCCCCTTAAGCTAGGGCCAGCAGTCTCACACATAATCATGACTGGCTTGCCAGCGGTAAACGTCTCCTTCAAACAAGAATTCAGTTGCCTTACGATTTTATAATAAATATTGGATCCTTTGCACTGGAATAAAATGGTTTTTATTTAATTTTTATTTATATTTTTATTATTTTTTTTTCTAATTAAACGGCGAATTTATTCTGTCAACTATTTGACGGCATAATTTTGTGGGATGGCTTCTTTTTAAAAATACGTGCAGAGGGTCCGTTTTGTGATTAGTTTTCTCATTCACCTCGTGAACCTGTTGGTGGAAAAATTTTAAATTTTATTCATTTTCTTTTTTTTAAATGAATTTATTAGCACCACTGCAACAGAGTGAAAGAGAGTGAGACAAATGAAATATCTATGCGATTTCTGCTTCATGACGTTTAAAAGCGGGGGAAAGTTTTTTTTTTTTTTTTTTTTAGGTTAAATGAGTTTTTATATTTTTTATTTATTATAATTTTGCATGGAATAAATAGTCATGGAAGCAGGATTGTGCATAGATATAATGTGTATCAATTGACTGAAACTTTTTGTTTTTACATTAGACGAGTCGCCGAGAAGTCACTCGCCTATGCCCGAGATGGAGCAAACCGGGCCAGTGGTGGCCGGTCCCGGTGCCAAGAAAGACGCGCTACCACTCGTCGGCATCGGACTTCCCAAGTTGACTTCGGAACAGCAAGACATGGTGACAAAAGCCAAGAAATATGCCATGGAACAAAGCATTAAAATAGTTCTTATGAAGCAAACTATCGCCCATCAACAACAGGTTTGTTAGCGATGATTAAACTTTTATTTTCCCACCTAGTATTTGTACATTGGAGTATTTTTATTTTCATAATTCCCTCTGGGAGAAATATTTAAAATAGTTAAGAGAAAAAAATTTTTTTTCTATTTTGCGTTTTAATTTTTTTTATTTTATTTTTCTAATTGGTTGTCAATATGTGTATACAAAAGATTGATGTGAAAGTTGTGCTTGTGAAGAGTTTCTACTCCAATTCACATACAGGTGGGTTATAAATATGTTTTTCAATATATATATATATATATACACTATTTTTTCCCCGTCTGCACATTAGAATTAAGTCCCCGCAACGAAGTACAACAACAGACCCTTAATGTATGATTTAATGGTTTTTTTAAATTGCTTCCTAGATAGGATAGGACCATGCTGTGTTAAAGTTTGTCAACTTTCTTAGGTGGAAGACTATTTAAGCGTAAAGGAGGTTGCAACGTGGACAAGTTATAAAATCAATACTTTTTGTAGGGCGTTTGTTGATTACCACAAAAATTAAGGATTAAGCCTTAACAAACGTCAGCAGCTGCTAAGTCCAAACGCAACGAAACAATTATACCGATACAGACTCTAAATAACAACGAGGCGTAATTACAAAACACACCTCTAAAAGTCAAGCTAAACCAACCTAAAAAACCAGATCTTGTACACATAAGGACAATAACTATATTTGCTTTTTAATACAGGTGACCCTTTGGAGACAATTCAAGGACAGATTTTTCGCTAACGGAACCTTTTTATATTTTTTCTCTAAATTGTAGTTTCTAATTCAAGGAGGTTATGAATCTTCATATGATTTTTTTCTTTTTTTATTTTACAATTTTTCTCCTTTCTCTCTCTTTGTATTTAGCAACAAAAATCGCTGCAACGTCACCAAGCTTTAGTTCTAATGTGCAGGTTAGTGGTTTTGTATTTGTCTGCCCCTAGAGTGGTACCTCTTGGTGACAGAGCTGTATTTTCTTTACCTTGCAGCAAATGCTGAACCTCAGGAACCAAGTTCAACGCCAGCAGGCTCTGGCTCTCATGTGCAGGTCAGCAAGCCACCTGCCGTTTTCGACTGCACAGAACCCGGGCTATTTGATATATGAATGAAGAAAAATAAAGTTTCAATTGGTTGATTTAGTGGGGTTTGGATTTTTGTTGCTTTGTTTTTTTAAAAATTATGCTCTTTTAATTAAGCTGGGACCTGTGCAGTAGGATTTAGTTTTTGAGGGGTTGGGTTATAATTTAATTTGGCAGTGTTACAACAGTATTTGCATTAAATTTGGTGCTGAGGTTATGTGCAGTTGTCTGATTTAATTCTAAGCAAAGCAGTGTTTCTTGGGTTTATTCAGATAACTGTTTCTTGCTTGCTGCTCTATTTATGTTGCTGATTCACTGGGGAATTTTATGATTCAGATTAATGATCGGCATGTAAGGGTGCATGAATTTTTATTAGCTGTGATCACTGAAAAAGAGAGCTTTTTATTAAAAAATTTTCTAAATTATATATCAAAAAGATTCATATTGTTTTATCCCGTTCGATGTTGGATGAAATTTATATTGCAAGTTATTTTTGATAAAGACCTTGTTAGGAGAATTCAAAACGTATAATTTATTATAATCAATAAGCTGGAATTGCAGAGACATCTGTAAATGGCAAATGTCATTGGGAAGGGAAAGTTAATATTTGTTTTTCATAACGAGATTTAAACCCGTTTTGCATGTGCAAAATAAAAGCAACATTTTTATTTATTTTTGGGAACTTCATGTGGATTTTATGTCAACAAAAGCCCATTACAATCGTAATTCTAGTGCAATGCTGAAATTTACGACTGGCATTTTCAGATAGTATTAATAAAGATCAAAAAATGAGATCTTTTGTTGGCATTATTCCCTGCTTTGCTTTCTCTTTCAAGCTCTCCCTAATTATTTTCGTATCTGAATGTTTGCAGTTTGATGACATCAGAAGTGCTTAAATTTCTGATGCTTTGTACAACTTGCAGGGATTCAGAACGAGCGACAAAAGTTGATTTACTTCAAAGTTAATTTAAATTTACAAATAAGTATTCGAAAATTTGGGTTGGAAAAATTATAATTCTTTAAAAAAGTAATAGGGAGTTGACGCAACTTGACTTATACTATACTTATACCTATACTTAAGCTTATGACGATTTACGGGATGCGCAGAAAACTAATCTTCGGTTTAACTCCAGTTCTGCGCATCATAAGCTTAACTATAGGTATAAGTCAATTTGCGCAAACTCCCTAACATGATGTATCTTAAAATAAAAGTGTTAAATTTGAGATAAATCAACTTGCTGTAATCCGAATTGCTAAGTAGGCACTACAATCAATTTAATTTTACAGAGTTTATGTTGGAAGTATAAGTTTCGAATTAAAAGAAGACACAATTCGCCAAGCATTTTTACCTTTCGGGCCTATCAAAAGTATCAATATGTCTTGGGATCCGGTGACGCAGAAGCATAAAGGATTCGCGTTTGTGGAGTACGAGATGCCTGAGGCTGCTCAATTAGCCCTTGAACAAATGAACGGAGTTATGATAGGAGGTCGTAACATCAAGGTGAATATAGTGGCATGTATATTTACTTCTGGTACGAATTCTCCTTGTTTTTAAATCCTTTCAATTGGTATAGGTGGGTCGGCCTAGTAATATGCCTCAAGCGCAGCCAATTATCGAACAGATAATGGAAGAAGCCAAGAGTTATAACCGAATCTACGTTGCATCTGTTCATCAGGATTTAAGTGAAGATGACATTAAGAGGTTATTTAAAATTTAATTTAAAATAAAACACAATCTTGATTTAAACCAATTTTTTTTTCTTATTACAGTGTATTTGAAGCGTTTGGTAAAATCAAAGCGTGCAAACTGTCCCCAAGCACGATTCCGGGAAAACACAAAGGTTACGGGTTCATCGAATACGAGACGACGCAAGCTGCTCAAGACGCCATCGCATCCATGAACTTGTTTGACCTCGGAGGACAGTATTTGCGCGTAGGGAAGGCGATAACGCCGCCAAATGCTTTGAGTACACCTAGTGGCACAAGTAGTATGCCGACAGCTGCGGCTGTTGCAGCAGCGGCGGCTACGGCAAAGATCCAAGCAATGGATGCGGTAGCAAACAGTGCACTGGTAATATATTAGTTTTGATTATGAAATTTTTTACAAATAAGTTTCGGGAATTTCTAAACCAGTATTTCATTTCAGGCTTTAAGTATGGCTGCCAGTGTAGTTCCTGCAGTAACTGGTGTTGGCAATGGTGTGTCATCCGCTTGCATTCCACCACCTGGGCTTGCAATACCATCCTTAGGTTCACCTGGTCTATTAGGTGCCCCAGTTTTACCCCAACCAGTGATGGCAGCCACGGCTCCTGGGCTCATCACAGGTACATCATCACAAACAGGTACACACAGGATTATTTCAACCTGTTGTGTGTCTTGTGAGATTTATTTTTATTTGAATTTTATTTTTTATTTTTTATTTTTTATTTTTTATTTTTAACCGTTTTCTAAGTTAAATCTGTAGTACTTTTTCTATACTTTAATTTTAAATAGTTATTTGTACAGAAAATGACTTGTTTTTTTTTTTAATTCTTATGCGATGATTCTATTTATTTTTTTTTGAAAAGGAGTGACTCCAGCACGGCCTGCTGTCGCAATTCCTCCGCCCACTGTTGTAACAGCCCTTCCTTTGGCAAACACGACAACAGTGACAACTACAACGTCGTCGGCAACCGCCGCTGCAGTAGCAGCAGCAGCAGCGGCTGCCGCCATTGTAGCCGCTAACGTGAATTCAGCCAATAACGCGAAAAATGATGCACAAGCAGCAGCGGAGACAGAGGAAGAGAAAAAATTGCAAGAAGAACAAGAACCACAGACTTTACAACAACAAGAAAATATGTTAATAAAAGGAAGTAATGCTAGGCATATGGTAATGCAGAAACTGCTAAGGAAAACGGAGGTAAATGTTGTAGTAAAATTTGATTTTATTATATATGACAATAATTTGATTAGTTTTATCAGTCTCGGGTCGTTGTACTCCGAAATATGGTTGGGGTTGAGGATTTGGATGACGATTTAGAGGCAGAAGTTACTGACGAATGTGGTCGGTATGGAAATGTAAGTCGTGTTATCATTTATCAGGAGAAACAGTCAGAAGATGATGATGCTGAAATCATCGTTAAAATTTTCGTAGAATTTACACAGAGTTCAGGTAATGTAATAATGTTTTAACACTGATAGCAGTTTCATTTGAATTTTTTTTTTAAATTATGGCCTACAGAAGCCGAAAAGGCAAGAGATGCGTTGAATAACAGGTACTTTGGTGGCAGAATAGTTAAAGCGGAAGTTTATGAGCAACACATGTTTAATGCTAATGATCTATCTGGCTAAAATGCAGAGGACTTTTTTATTTTGTATATACAGTCTATTCATTAAATACATGATTCAGTGCAAATGGTTCAATCGCAAGAAAAAAAAACATGAAATTATGATAAAACCAGTAACAGTATTGTTAAAAATAGAAAATTGCTTCGGTGATATAACATAACAATTCCTACATAATATGATACATTATTAAAATGTACACTCGAATGAATTTCACTGTCGTGTCTATATAGAGAAAAAATAACCCGAAAGAGTTTGTGTCATTCTCCTCATTTGATGTTAACGAGTTTGTCGTGGAGATGTACAGATTGTTATTAAAAGGAAATTATTTTTAAATAATGAGCATAATGTAAAGTATGTGGTTTATTTAAAAGGCACAGGCAAGTGTGTAACGAAACGTCTTCGCTTAAAACGAATGATTGTTTAACAAAAAAGTAAAATCTGTCCTAAAATGCTATGTATAAAAAATTATTGCCCACAACTTCGAATGGTACTTGTTTATCTGAAGTCTGTCATACAAGAAACGTTGTAGTGAAGTAAAGATGGAAATCACAACGAACAGTTTTAAAAAAATTACGGCTGAGTCTCTTTTGTGTTAAATACATTTATTAATTAATGATTATTTTACTATATAATTATAATGCAGATGGAAAATACAAGGGTCATACGGAGAGTAGCATTTCGGCATGTGACATTTTAGAAACTGGTGACAATTTTATTCACTGCAGCTTGCTGGAATTGTAAGAAGGTAGAAATTAAAATAATTTTAATAGTTGATTAACAGCCCTTAATTTTACATACTGGTAAAGTATAGAGGCCGATGAGAACAAAAAAGACCAAAAGAAGAATCAACAAAACGGTCAGTACATGCCATTTAATTTTGTCCCACACACCGTGTCGAAAGGCTTTCCAAGGAGTCAGTAGCATTTTAAACATAATGTCTGGACGCCTGGAATATAAAATTATAAACTTGGATCTAAATTCAGGTTATAAAGTTTGATATATTACTTGGGTGGTTCTAAATGGGGATGTGCATTTGGTTCATCTCGACCCTTTCCGGCCGGTCTTTCATCAGCTTCTTGAGCATTCAGTAACTCCAGTTCCATCTCTACTTTACCCTGAAAATGGTTTTATTTTTAATTTATTTTAATTTAGTCATATGTGCTATATAAAACAGCTTAACCGTAAGCAAAACTTCTTCGCCTCCGTCATCGATGCAAGGCCAGTGTCCGTAAATATGTTTCTTTTCGAATAGGTCAAGGCATTCAGCTTCATTGTATTGTTTTGACTTTTTCAATGAGTTTTTCCACCAGCGCTTTTTATTTTTCTTTTTTTTAGCTCTAACTTGTTTCAAAGAACAATGTTCAGATTCTTTGACTGGTCTGAATAAATTTAGTAAATCCAGCTCCAAGTACCCTATAAAGTAGTGTAAATTGTAACTATACACCAAACAATGTAGAGATGATAGTTGGAAAAACTGACACTTAAGTATTGTTTTTTCTTTTAACATTTACGAGAATCACATAGAACAAGTAACAGTAATATGATGCATACGTTCTATAAGTAATTAGCGTAAACTCTTAAGTAACGCCTTACCTATAAAGTCGTCGGAAGCAAAAATGTCACTGTCCCAAATCTGAATGCAAAGTTTAGGAGAATAAAAATATTCTCTGCTATCTACTTCCCAAAAATGTTCCTTCTTGTTCACTTTTATCATTTTTTCAGCTTTCAGGTAATCAAACGAAAACACGAATCTCCAATTGAAATTTCCCTCCCCAGTAGTTGATCTAAAAATTACCAATACTTTTACAACAATTTACACAATAATCTTGCTTAAAATTTTCATTTACCTGTAGTGAATGTCAGTCTTTTGTACATCTTTAACTCCATCTATCCAAGCCTTAACATAAATATCACTCATCTCTTCACCAGCAATATTGACATCTTTAAAGGCTACGTCTTTAGTATTCCAAATAACACATCTCAGTTCATATCTTAAAACAATATGATTAATAATTAAGTAATAATTCATTTTCGAACGATACCTTTGGGTTTCTCTTGGTGAGATATTTACAGGTGGAGAAGTAGATGCAACACTTTTTGGAAATATATCAACCCACATTTCTAACTTGCCCTACAGTAAGAGGTAAATATATTTTGTATATTTGACTTAGCAAATTAAATAAATACTTGATCTATTCCAGGAACAACTGGATTGTAGAGTCTGCGTGTCTCAACGTGTTCGGGAACCAAGTCCAAGGTATGAAGCACATGAAGAGCAATCCGCTGATCACAGGGACCTAAATCCGGTGGAGTTTGTTTCCCTTTTTTCTCTGTTTTAAGAAGCGAACTTTTGTTCTCAGAAGCATAAGGTAACTTTTTAAGTTTTACCAAAATCATAAATGGAGTACATGAGTTTTCCTAGATGCAATGCCCCTCTTTTGAATTTAGGTGAGGGCATGTTACGTGCCTTGCAAACATCCAGCAAAATTTCTTTGGGTGTTTTCACGTCTCTCCATCTATACGGCCCTTTACTAATAGAAAGAACACAAAAATATACATTTAATTATATTGTGTTGTTTATTACGTAAAGTATTGGGTTGGCAATCCGCGTGTTGCTCTATGCTGGGACAAAAATCTGTTTTCCAGGTCAATAGTAGTTTGTCCAATTAAATCATCGGATCCAATAAGATCCATATCATACACTTGAATCAAAAGATCTTTCTGAAGTGGTAGGGTTGTTGTTAATTCGAACATTCTGTTTGTGTAGAAATGAATTTATTATTTTTACTCTTCATTGCATCTATTTAATCTTACTGTCCGAATAAGGGATTGAGTGTTTTCGGTTTGTAACGATCTCGTGAACTCTGCTTTTGTTTTCCCAATTTAATCGTTATATAAGGGTCAGCTAATCCATTCGGATCTTTAGGTGCTAAGTCACTGGCTCGTATGATGTAAACTCTAACGACAACTTCTTCAATACTTGTAGTTGGAATCCATTGTAGAATTCTGGGAGGTAAGGCTTCTGTTGAATCTCCTGGTAATGGGTAAACCCTTAAAGTTCCCTACACAAAATTGTAATGCAAAGTTTTATAATGTAAATTATAATCAATATCACATTACTTTAAATTCGCCAACTGAACCATCACTGTCATCTGAAATATTTTTTCCTCTGTGCAATTCAAACGTGGATAAGAAATCTCTAAAGTGTCCATAAGGTTCAATGCGCTCCAGCTCAACATCGTAAAACTTGTATTGGAAATTGCAAGTCATTTTTTAATAATAGTTTTTATTATTCAATAATTACTTGTAATGGTTCGTAACCTTGTTGCACAAAATCAGCAGACTTTTGAAAATCCTCAATCGAAGCGTAATATTTAGCCCACCAATCGAGATCATCAGGATTTTCTTCCTGTTATGTTTGTAATAAGTGAATGTTAGAGCAGTACAACAAATTCTTTACCATGTTTTCCTCTGGAATTGTTATTGCTGCATCTTCTGGCCAATTTTGCGATCCTTCGCTATCTGAAAAACATGTAACAATATTGCTGAACTGCACAGTTTCATGCATGCCAAACTAAATAGCTACCAGAATCAGTATCTTCTGCGTTATCGTTGGATCTCGGTGTACTATAAAATGGCTGCAAACTCTTAATTACATGAACTCCAACGATTGGAGTTCTACCAAACTGCCTGTGATCTCTAACTTTAATATTAACTGGTGGCATGTACAGTTGTTCTTCGGGTAAATACTGTTTTTGGAAAGGTTACTCACCAATTAATGGTTTTACTTTTTCAATACGTACCAAATCTAAAAACAAGAGTGGTGACTCGAAATTCGGATTTTCCTTTATGTTTTTTATGATGGTTGATTGAATTGTATGGGCGCCTATTTCAAATGTCACAGATGGATGAGTTACTGACAGCAATTCGTACGTTTTCATATTTCGAACGCCCCAGCAAAGAATCTGCAGTATCGTTTTAGATCAGAAGTCTATTAAGGTTTGGTTTTGAATTATTACCTCAACTGCCATCCGGCAAAGTATTGGTTTGATAGTCGGAGGAATTTTAAATAAATTCCCTTCTTTTGGTAATTGGCGAGGGACGATGTCCGTATTACACTGCCAGACAAATATATTAAAAGAATATTGCAATATCTTGCAAAATATTTACCTGACATAACTCAGCTACTGCTAAAATTTCGCCCCCATCTTTTTCTCCTCGTTTAACCGGATACCAATTCATATTCAGAGGAATGTCTTCGTAATTTGCAGTTTTATTAATTCTCGCTTCAAAAGATGTTCGACCCAAAAGTTCGGGTGACCCCTGAAAAAATGTTTTTGCTTTCACTGGTTAATAGCCTCTGCGGTCTCCAATAACTCTTACAATATTATCATGATCGTAAATTTCCACAACTATTTGTGGAACATATGGTTCCACCGCATCAACGGAACAACAAAATGGAATTCTTTCGAACACAAATGTTTGGTCCCATTGGGGACACAATGTCTGTTTGATCACCTCAGATTTTTGAGTCCTTGTATGAAAGCAGATGCAAGCAAAAGGGTCTAAAAGAAATTTTTAAATGTTACTATTACGTTTATAATTAGACAACTTACCTGAAAAACCAGATTTATCTCCAGCAATTAAGCCTCTTGCTTGATATAAGTAGACATTTAGTTGGTATTTAAATTCATCTTGAAATAAAAACGTAAATTTAATATTACAAACAAAATCTGACTTAGAAGTGCATGTACCTTTGAACACAAGAAACATGCGTGGAACGTGGAAATACGTTGGGGGGCCAGACGTACTATCATCCTTACCAGGACTCTGTGTAATATTGACATTTATTATATAAACTAAACGGTGCCCCACAATTACTTACAGTTGTCCTTTTGGTGTCTGCGAAATGGAAAAGTGGCAACGACCCTTCAGTTTTTGGTATTAGCTTCCTATGCCATCGCTTCCTCCGAACCATATCTAATTTTTGGCGGCTTGTGTGAAATCTAGAACTGAAGGTCGGTGCATACTCCCAGCCCTCTTCTTGGGATAATTGCTTTTCTTTACTATCCTGCATTTCATATTAATAACATTGAAATTCTGTAATTGGTTATAAGATTTTTTTCATACCACAAATTTGGCCAACGACGGGTCGGTTAAAATTCTACGACAAAACCAGCGTCTACATCTGAACATGTGAAAAGTTTTCTCTGCAGATGAAAATCCACCAAAGGTAGAATCAATTGCATATTCCCACCCTTCCTCGTCAACAGCCCTTTTTAAATCAACCTCCCAACAGTCTTCCCACTCCCAACCTGGAGGGCATTCTAAGTCACAATGCGCGACGCTTGGGTTTCCTCTCTTAATTACAAAAGCAAGTTGTAAATTTAATTTAGTTAAGTAATTTTTCGATTTACGATATCAGTCCATGGCGTATTTGCATGACGCCACATTCCAGTCAAACTTCTTGATTGATTTTCTATTAAAACTTCAACAAAAGAATTGTTTCCAGTATCTTTTTCAGGTTCTGGATCTAACTGCGGATTTATAAACCAGTCTCCTTCAAAAGCCCAACCTGATGGAGCTGAAAATGCATCTTGTGGAAGCGTTAACTGCAATGTAAAATAAGGTTAATAAGAAATATTTTTCTATAAAAGACGTTTCGTACCAGACCACTAGCATCTGACCACGCTGGTCTAGTCAATGTAGGGCTTCGTGATTTCCAACTTCCTAAAATATTCACTTGATTTTCGAACTAAAGGAGTTATAATCACTTTAGTGTAGTGTAGTAGAGGCTATAATAAATTCTTACGGTTTCAGCATAAATTGCAATGTCGCTATGCTCATCTTCATTATGTTTTACCATTGAATGCTGGGAATCCAAACCGAACCACATTTTGATTTGCAAGATAACTGGGATCTTTTCTGATTGACGATTTCCAGGGGTCTAATGGCAAAAACGAAAATTATGTGGTAAGAGAGATTTATTTTATTCTTTTTTTCATCAACCTTTAATGTAAGCATTTGAATTTTATTGCACAAAATTCCCCGCATATTTTCATTGGGTGAATGCAGCAATGAATTAGCTGGTATTCTGTAGTAAGCAACCTTCTTTTTTGCTACTATCATAGACACAATAATATCCGGCATACTGTTTTGTGGCTAAAGAAAGTTGTAAAAAAATTAACTAAAATCCCTTGTAAAAAGTAATTCACCCTTACCTCTACTGCCATACTTTGCAGTACTGTTTTCAAAACGTTAAGATCGTCTAGTATAAGAGATAAGTCTTGAGGGCCCTTGTCTTGTAATTGTTGAGCTTGTTCAATAATATCAGACATCTTTCGTTTCCTCATTACTTGAATAAATTTATCTAACTCAGTAGCCACGTGGTATCCTGGCAAAGGTTCAGGAAACTCAACACTAAACCAATATTGAAATGTAAGTACTTAAGAAAGAAGCACACTGTACAGTACATACCTACAGTCACCTTTTAGTTGCTCTAAAATACCATTGATAAGAAATTCTTGTTCCGAACAAGAAATTCCTGCTCTTTGAAACTGCATCAACATCGAAATTCCTTTATCCTAAAATATATTGATATCAAAAGAGTAGAATTATTGACGATTCTTTTGAATAATATTTTACCAAATTTTGAATGGCATGTTCTATTATATTAAGTCCTTCCAATCTAAAACTGATGTCTTCCCATTGGCAAGGTATCATAACAACTGGCTTCTCTTTCAACCAAGGCATGAAATAATACATACTGCCATCAAAAATTGCATTTGTTGGTTGTGTTGTAGAGATACTAGGTAGAGTTCTAGTTTCGTTTTTATCTCCGTACAATCCTTTATGTAAAAACCTTGCTTATTATTTAAATTTAATTTATCTTGCACATTTTACAAACCCATGCTGACTTCAAATTCAATTGGATCTGTTATCTCTGACATCAAATTAGCACCAATGAATTGAGCTTTTAGTAAGTATTTGCGGCGGCGACAATAAGGCTATAGAAATTTAATACACTAATGCATGTGTCTCATTTGGTTAAGTAAGCCTTACAGAAATTCGTAGTTGTTCATCAAATTCAATAGGTTCTACTTCATTATCAGGTTGAGCCCCAAGAACTGTTTTTAATGCAAGAAGTACTCGTCCGCGGTATGTAAATCCTTCATATTTTCCTGTATTTACCTCCTCATCAAAATTATTTTGAATGGTTGAAAATTGTCTAGTGGAACCATAGAAATTGATATAACACGGGCCAAATGTTGGCAGAAAACCTGAAAAAAATGTTGCTAATTGATGTTAATTCATTAGAGAAAATCATAAGGCACCTTCTTCTCCAGACGATGAAACAGTTGAGAGGTCCATTGTAGATGTGGCAATTGTATCATCTTGACTCATTCGATCCCTGAAAATTCGAATTATAGACATAATTGAACCAGAAAATGGGAATTTCTTTCACCAGTCCATTAGTGTCAATTTAACAGCTTTGCAAAGCGATGGAAACTAAAAGTACAAAATTGTATTTTACAACCTAAAACTAAAAACTCTGAAATAAGCTTACTGAGAAGCCTACATTAAGGATTTGAAACCATTCAGGATGGTCATTTGTGTAAATAATTTTTGATGAGACCTGTTGTAAAATTATATTATAGTAGTTTAGCGTTTACACGGAAAACAAAATACTTTTCGGCCGCAATACGAGAAAATTAAATATGGATCAACAAGTTGCTTATCTTCGGATTGTTGCCCAAAAAACTTTTTGATTTCGTCCATAACTGCTGCATCCACTGGTAACATTTAATATTTAATGATTAGAAACTAAACGGCAATAAAAAAAGAGACTAAGAAAATACTTGGCGGTAAATCTTCTGCTTTGTACAGAAATAAAGAGAATGTTGCTGGTTGTAAACTTATCCCAGTATCCGGCCACAGTACATTCCTATACAACACAGAAAAAAATTTCAGTAAAGTACAGTAATAGGGATTTATACAGACGTTTCTATATCCTCTTCATCATCATCCTTGGAACATATGTTAAAATTCTTTAAAAAAAACACAATTAGATTACTATCGCATCATATTGAGATGTGTACTTACTGGACATTCATCCCCTGTTGCAAGAACTGCTATTGAAATTTTAAGAAATCCCATTACTCCTGCTGTGTCATCATCTGGATTGCCTAAACCTAACCATTTATTAATGTAAGAGTGGTTGACCTCATTATATATAGATTGAATGGATAGCTTGAAAAAAATAAAATTGAAACTATAATAGGTTATTGAAATTGCTTTCTAATCTTACAGTGTATGATCCAATAAGTGCTTTAGCTCTCATTCGCTTTGAATTTAACACTTGAAACACAACAGAGTCTTCAAATAACTCGGTTGCTAATTTCGTTATGTTAAATAGAAATGTTTCATTCCAATATGGTGTATCTGTTTCTCTCTCAACTTTTGTTTGGCGTAAATCGTCCAGAAATCTAACTGTGCATAACGGATTGATACTGTCTCCAATCAGTTGTCTGGCTTCAATAACTTTGACGCGTATCTAAATAGTATTTTTTTGTATTTAAATTAGCAGTTTTCATTCTAAAAATTTTACTTGAAACTTTTCTGGTTTATTTGAAAACTGCCTGGTTTTTGCGAATGAGGTCATAAATTTCCCTTTACTGGATGAGCCCCCTTTTGAATTAACTAATTTAGTAATTAGTTCACATACGCTTAATTTTGTTTTTATACCATTTTCAGAATTGTAGACAAGTGTGATGTAAAGTGTGCCCTACAACAGACTCTTTTTAACATTTAAATCACTTCCTTCTTTCAGATAAGCAACTTACAACTGAACTTTTATTTGAATCTTCTAGCTTAACTTCGCAGTTCTGTGGTTCTTTGCCATTTACAACGACAGATAACGGCACAGTTCCGTTTCCAATTATCCTTGGATGAAATACCACTAATAATTTTTCAAAACATTTTAAAAAGAGACTTACTTGTCATTAGATTTTAAAGATATGAATAAAGTATCTTCTGTAGATACTGGCTTTAATCCAGTAAAGTCATAAACAATTTTCTAAGATTAAATGAAATTTTCATGATTAAACTCGATTTGGGTGCACAGTAAAATTTAAGCGATACCTCATCCCATGTTGGTTCAGTTGTATCACTTTTTGCAGTTGTTTCTTTTTTAACTCCTTGTTTTTATTAAATATAGTTTTCAATAATTTTTAGAAAAAAATTAGATAATTGCGAAATTTACCTCTAAGGTCTACTTGTACGCTGAAGCTAGTTTTGCTTCCTTTTCCCGTTGTTAGATTTGAGGAACCTCCAATATTTACCTCTAAAGACATCTCTTCGTTATATTGGCGATTGGGCTTGGTCAGTTATCGACATTACAAAGAGAATGGTTTCCTACGTTGTGTCAGGATGTCAGGATCATTCATTACGTGGCATACAAGTGGCTGTTGGCATTTGGCTACATTAAAGACCAGATTTCGCAGATGGTTTTAATAACTTTAATTCTCACTATTGGTGAATATACAGCTGAAAAAAAGTTTTCAAGTTCTTTTTTTTCACAAAAGAAAGTCTTTATTGAAATATATTATTATTTCAAAAGATGACCTTTTCAATCTTTTGTTTTTGAAAACATGAGTTAACAAAATTTTACTGTAACAACTAGCGCTACACAAGCTACTGGTGTCTAAGTAGCAAGTCACTTTGGTCTTAATACTTATCTCAGCAGGTGACAGGACCTTCGAAACAACTTTAGATGAAAATTATCTGAGGTTTCGCCAGACCTTAAAATTGTCATTAAAATGCCTATTAGTGTGCAGTTTATACGAACTTGGGCGAGTATTCATCTAAATTAGTGTACCTTGCTTACGGTAATAAACTTATCATTAGTTATTAATTCTTATTCATTTCATAATGCAACATGATCAAACTAGTAATTTGTTTCCTTCAATATACCGGCACGAGGAAAATAATTTACTGCGGCAAACAAACACGTTCAATCTGTCGTCTCAAGGTTGAGAGAAGCTCTCAACCTTGTTGTCGTCTGCTCAAACTATCGCGTTTGTTCTCACCAGGTGGCATTTAAAGCCAGTTACGTCACGTTTTATCTCACGACCCATTTATCTGAAATATGTGATTACGTTTTCCTCAATCCAAACAACATGGAGGGCAACTGTAAGCTGCCTTCATTTTCATCAACTACAAATTACGCGACATGGCAGCAGACATATTTGACATTTAATGATAATTTGCTTCAATGTATGCACAATTATAACTTACCAACGGATTTGTGTTTAAAGCAGTTATTGCAGGTACTGTAAAACTTTATCACACTGTCATATTGAACCACCCGTCACATGTTTTATTATCTTCGTAGAGTCTAACTAATAAAGAGTTACCTGAGAAGGGAAAATTATTAATATTAACAATATTACAAAACTACAGCGATGTATTCTCCGAAGATCGCAAAAAGTAAATAGTAGTTTACAAATAATAATAATTTTATTTAAGTAATCATTTCGTTTTCAGTGTCTGCAGTCTTCTAATTTTTTTGGAAAAATATTATCGACAGTTGATGACCAAAACTAAACGGACAAATAAAAATTTTTTGCTAGAAAGTCAAGTCTTAGTTACATGGACAACTGTTGTGATATTAAATATATCCTCCGAAAATGTGCGCAAAATTTTTTTATCTGTGTGTAAAATATAAACCTCCTTTTTTTCTTTTCAGATGGATGACTTTATGGAATTAAAATCGTCATTTATGGGACTTTTTGATGAATTGTTGCAGTTGATTTTAAATATCAATAATGTAGACAATTGCGTGATAAGATCCGTAGTTTGTGATTGCCTCATTGAAATAGAAATTGCATTCCCTGTAATTACGGGATTTTGATGTGTCAACTTGTTGCTACATACATTTTATTTTTATTTCTTAGAAAACATTAGCATCAATGCTGGAAACATTAAAGGACATCTACAATCAAGAAATGACATATGTTTATCAAAAGTATGCTTTACTACTGAGTGTAGCTGCGAAACATGAGTATGCACTTAAAACAGATCCATTTAGTATGTAAGTTATTATATGTATTTTATAAATTGTTATTATATTTTTTAATATAATTCTCTTATTAGCACGCAACAAATAATTTCTCAAGTACGAAATACAACAAGCATCACGCAGACACTCTTGACAAGTCCTTCCATAATAGATGTACAAGAGAAGCAAGTTTTAACATCTTTAATGGAATGTTTATCCTCTTCAAGCAACCACATCGGATCTATTGTAGTAGGAAATGTCGCCAATATCATTTTAAAGACAAAATCTACCCCAAATTCAGTAATTAATTAACGTTTGTAAACAATGGTCTATTTAATTAATTTTTGTACATGTGCTTTAGATATTGAAAGGATTCGTTCACAGATATAGAAAAACATATGACGTCAATATTTTGCATTTAATATGCCAGCTACAGGTTTGCGTTTTAAATTTTAACCTAATGAATGGTACAATTAATTATTTACAGATGGATTTTGGCAGGGATTTATTTACTGAAGAAGCTGAGCAACATTTTTTGCTTCAATTATTCCATTTAGCTCATCTGCCACTCATTCCTTCATCTCAGAGATTGCTTTGTTTGGACTGGTTGCAATATTATTCAAACCCTACAGTACAATAAGCTAAGATAAATATAACTCAGAGATTAAAATATATTTTATTGCAGTTAAATATGAAATTAGATTATCATTTCGCTCTTAAGTTTTGTCCTTCATATTTCGATGGCTGGGAAACTGTTATGAAGAAATTTTTTGTTCTAACTTTTTTGCTAATCCAAGATGATAACATAGGTATGTAGTAGCAAACATTTTATGACATCAATCTAAACCAAATTTAATGTTAGATGTTAATGGAGAAACTCTTTGGAATTGTATTCACTGTGCTTATCAAGTAGCAGATTCAGGAATGTATAGAAGATCAGCTGTGACAACATTTAGGATTTTATTAATATTTCTGAAAAATTTTGGAAAAAATTTTCATAAAGAAATTGTCGAGTAAGTTTTACTACACTACGATTTCTAGCTAAACAGTTTAATAGTTTTTAAGTGTTGTTACAGATTTATCACAAAGCTTCTTCATGATCACCCCCAGTTTGCTCCTAACATAGTTAATTATGTAAACTGTGTTAATGAAGTTTGCCTGGAAAGGTAGCTAAAATATAAATTTCAAAATTATATTTATATTCAAAATTTATTTGTATTATTTATTTAAATTCACTTTATAGTGCATTGAGTGAATCTATATGGCAGTCACTTGTTCAATTCATAGCTCAATCTGTTGAGAATTGCCATGTAGATACACTGCCGTATTACTTCGTAATTCTGAATGAAGTTGCTAGAAGTTCAAAGTCCAGAAGCTGTACCCAAGTAACTAAGTTATTGTATGTCCAGTTTTGGTTGGTAATCATTTTAAATTTTGTGTATTTTTTTTTTTAGAAAATAGTGAATTTTTTTCATACACTTGTTGCAAGTGATATTTGTGATTCAGGGTCTTGGATCTTAGGGAATTGTATTTTGAAAGTCTGTTACTCACTACTTCATTACAGAGATTGTAATGATTTCTTTACAGGTTTGAAATTCATAAATGCGTTGAATGTTTATAGATTCAGAAATGAATTATTACAGAGTTGGGAGATATTTTGCATGCCATTTTCACAAAATACAATGATGTTGACGTTCAAGATTATGCTAGATTTCTTTACATGAGTTTGATGTCTCTTTCAACACAAAAAGTGAATATGGTCTATAGTAAAAATATATGCAGATCACAACGTATTTTTATTTATTTACAGATCCAGACTATGTTTAGTTACGAAGTAGTTTCTCCATACCAGCATAATAATATTTCATCAAGTTTAGATACAGGTATGCAGAGTTGAAAGTGCTCTTGTATCGTTACTGCAATATTTTTTTTTAGAAAAAGCACATTTTGGTCTGGCTGACAGAATCATTTTATTACCAGAATCACCGATTGAATTAATAAAGTAAGATGTTCAATTTTTTTTAACTTCTATCCAACTAATACTTTTATATTAATAGAGAAAGTGAAAGTTTTGAAAATATTGAAGAGTCTATTTTTAATAACACTGAAATGCCAAATTGTGAGTGCAGAGTTGAAAAGTTCAAGAAGTTGTAATTTAATCTTGAGCGTTTTTTTTATTTTTTTTGTTTGGGAGATAGCAACACTTGAACTCTATCAGGATTACGTTGCCAAAAAAGATTGCACCAAAGATATACAAATTTGCTGTAAACTGCAATTTGTGAGTTAGCTTAACTTACATTATATGTTAAAAGTTAAATATTTTTACATATTTAGAGGAATGAGACGTTGAAAACGGACAAGTTTCAAAAACTGTTTTGCATTGAAATCCAGTTTGTTCAGTCTGCAACAATAAATATTAACAGTAAGTATTTTATCATATCAAGGGAAAATTAATTAAATTACCCCCACCTGCAGACATAACAGTGCCAATTTTGGAAAAAGACGAATTTCAGATTGTTAAGATCAAATTAAAACCAAACGAATGTAAACCAGTTCTGATACGTGCCAGGTATGAATGATAGCATTTCTTCTACCGTTTTACAAAAGAGAACTCTTTTTAGTGCCATATTCAGTACAGTCGACTGTTCTACATTTGTATGCAACTTATCTCCAATCTCTCTTACTTTTGAAGACTGTTTTCTTCCATTACCTGTCCCACCAGACTATTTTTTTTGTAAAAAAGATTGGAGAGCGCGAGTGTTCGCCGAATTGTGGGATGCGTATTGCGAAAAAGAAGATCAAAGGTAAAAATTTTTTTTCCACCAAGACTTTTGTAAATCTTTTTACACTTTTAGCAATACCAATGCTGATAGTAATAGCCAGGAATCAGTACACGTGATTCATTTAAAAGCATCTGCTATAAATGCCTGTATTGAACAAAGGCTCTGCAAATGCTTTATTGACACAGGTGAGTTCAGATGGGCTGATAGCTATGAGTGATAATGGCTAATGTGTAATATTTTTAGACAACTCTTACAAGCGAATAGGAATATTTTTACCGCCAAACAACCACATATTACTCAAATTTGAGGTTTATGATCACAAAACTGTTGTTAGAATTGTTGTTGATCATTGGAAAATTCTTCCGTTTTTAAATGATTTTTTATTATCATTAGAGAAATAAACCTTAGCTTCTATTAATTGAATTTATTGCAGCTGTTTTGTTACAATATTACAAACATATTTGTTGAAGAGTTTGTAAATCTGCCAGTTTTCTGACCGAACATTAATAAGCGTTTTTTGCGTTTGTTTTGAGATTAATTTTCGTCAAAGTGCTGATCACAGATATATTTGGTCTTAGTACATGTCTATGGTGCAAATTCCTTGTTGGAATCCGTGGAGCCAGCAAAATCCCAACCCCCTCTATGACCAAACCCCCAGAAAAGGTCAGTGCCAAAGGCAAGGACCTTCAGTTTAATGGCCGCTGAATCAGATAGTGATTATACCTAGTTTCTGTACACTTGATACATGTGTATCAGTTTTCTCTACTAAATTTTGTTCAATAACATGACATCATTTTGTTTACTGTTATTACAATATTTTAAAATTTTTTCATGTGTTAAACGCAAACCTATCTTACAAATTCTTAACTGAATTTAACTGTAATCACTTTAGTCCCAACAATAACTACTTTTGTAAGCGTTCTCTTTATCAGTAGCTTATATCCATTCATTGTTTGTAGTGGATATGAACAATTCAAAAATACATGTAAAAATTTTCTTTTTATTTACGGCCTCCACTTGAAACAAATCCATCCTAATTTACGAATCCATCCATTCTATTTAACAAACGCCAGTAACAATTATTTAGAAAATTTACTACAAATTAGAAACTAAACACTAGTTTAATTTTTTTCTTCTTTCTTTTCATTATCAGTCTCTTTTTTTTCTTCATCTTTTGGTGTACCACTTGAAGATTCGCGATCAGCAGCCATCTTAAAAAGAAAAGCTTAAAATAAAAAAATTTAATCTACTAATAAACCTTACTTTTTTGTAAGCCATTTCGAACAATTTTAGAGACTGTTGTTGTAAGTCACTAGTTGCTTTACGAATACTTTCTGCTGTCTCCGTATCCTTTTTACTCAGCAAGTCCCGAACTTGACTAATATGTTCCTTCAACTTTTGAACTTCATCACTAGGTAATTGGGCTTTAAATTCTTCGATCTTCGTTTCAGTATCATGAAGCACACCTTCTGCCTGATTCACAGCCTCAATGACATCCTACAACGCGGAGTATTAGTATAGTAAGACATTATGAAGTACTTGTTACCTTTTTCTTCTTGTCCTCTTCAGCATACTTTTCTGCATTCTTAATCATATTTTCGATTTCGTCTTTACTCAACCCACCAGAAGATTGGATAACAACTAAAATAATTAATTATTTAAAATTTACAGAAATTTTCGAAAATTATAAAATGTATACTTTGTTGTTCCTTTCCAGTTCCCTTATCTCTCGCAGACACATGAACGATACCATTAGCATCTATATCGAAAGTAACTTCAATCTGTGGCACGCCACGAGGAGCTGGTGGAATACCAATCTAAAACATGTGATTGAAAATTGAGTTGTTTTATAAAAACTAATTCAATATATTAATCTACCAATTGGAATTGCCCTAGCAATTTATTGCTCGCAGCCATTTCTCGTTCTCCTTGGCAAACCTTAATCTCCACTTGAGTCTGCCCATCAGCAGCAGTCGAAAACACCTAAACGCGAAGTTAAGTTAATGTTTAATTTTGTACATGTCTTTTAATAATTCCATACTTGACTTTTCTTCGTAGGAATGGTTGTATTTCTGTTAATTAATTTGGTAAACACTCCTCCTAACGTTTCAATACCCAAACTCAGAGGCGTCACATCCAACAGCAAGACATCAGTAACATCACCAGCAAGAACTCCCCCTTGAATAGCAGCGCCAATGGCAACAGCTTCATCAGGATTTACAGCTTTACTGGGTACCCGACCGAATATTTCTTGAACGGTCGCTTGCACCTATATGATTAAAACATGTTAGCTTCCGGTTCAGGACTGAGTTTTTTGTTTCTTACCTTTGGCATGCGAGTCATTCCGCCGACTAAAATAACTTCCCCAATATCGTTTTTTGATACCTCTGCATCTTGCATGGCTTTTTGGCAAGGTGCTATGGTTTTCTTTATTAAATCCTGCACAATCCCTTCAAACTTCGCCCTGGTTAAGTTTATGTTCATGTGCTTTGGACCACTTTGATCCATTGTAATAAACGGTAAATTGATATCGGTTTGCATGGCAGATGACAATTCACATTTTGCTTTTTCTGCAGCCTCTTTAACCCTCTGCATGGCCATAGGATCTTTTTTCAGATCAATCGCTTGCTGCAAATACAGAAAGGTTAGTGTAATAGCTACAATACTTAAGAATTCTTTGTAGTTACTTCGCGTTTAAATTCCGACACCAGGTAATTAAGCAAAACATTGTCAAAATCTTCCCCGCCTAATAGTGTATCTCCATTAGTGGACTTAACCTCAAAAACACCCTTTTGAATTTCTAAAATAGAAATATCAAAAGTTCCACCGCCCAAGTCATAGACAGCGATACTAAAAAAAAATAAAGAGACCAACACTCAGACCATGGTAGGTAGTTGCTAATGAAAGGGGATTACACTTTATCGTCAGATTTATCCATTCCGTATGCTAAAGCTGCTGCAGTAGGTTCGTTAATTACACGTAGAACATTTAATTTGGCTATTTGCCCAGCGTCTTTGGTAGCCTAAGAGATGAAATTTGAATAATTAAGATTTAAAAATGTAGGTAACACAAGTTGTTAAAAGTTATTTAAATGCTCAGTTAATTTTCCTCAACAACAATTATTTATGAGACGAAAAATAATAAGTCATCATTACATTATTTTTTTTTTGGATTTAGTAATGCCAGATATTATATTTACCTGTCTTTGCGAGTCATTAAAGTATGCTGGCACTGTAATTACAGCATTTTTTACCGATGTTCCCAAGTAGCCCTCTACAATTAAAAGAAAAAAAATATAATAGTCACTCGTTTAGAAAAAAAGTGTTGCTTTATTTACCAGCTGTTTCCTTCATTTTCATTAGTACAAATGCTCCAATCTGGCTGGGTGAATACATTTTACCATGCGCCTCAACCCATGCATCCCCATTAGACGCCTTAACAATTTTAAATGGAATATTGGGGCTAGAAAAATTTTAAAAAATTAGTACAATAATTTAAACGATTGTTTATTTAATAATGTTTCCCTTACATATCTTTTTTAATTTCGGGGTCATCAAACCTTCGGCCTATAAGCCTTTTCGTCGCGGTAAAAGTGTTTTTCGAGTTAGTAACGGCTTGGCGTTTTGCAGGCATGCCCACTAGGTGTTCACCATTGTTTGAAAAAGAGACCACACTCGGGGTTGTCCTTGCTCCCTCCGCATTTTCAATTACTCTCGGAGTTTTTCCTTCCATTACCGCGACACATGAATTTGTTGTGCCCAAATCGATACCGATGACTGACCCTCTTACGGACTCAGATCTACGTAATGTGAAATATAAGTTCGTTTCGTAATAGCGATAACTGATCAGAGAATTTTCTCGAAATTATGCTTACTTGTGCCTCTTCTGCAAACTATTGCATGTATATGCATTAACGCATGGTACCTATAGAAATAATAATAAAGGTTGAAGTAGAAATAAATTAAGTTAGCAACAATGGATATTTCACTCATGCCTATAGTTAGGCCTAAAATTATATACCGATTGTGAGACATGACTGAATTTACGATTGATAATAGATGTACAGTTTTGGTACCGACAACCCGCTATTCTTGCTGCCGCCAACATCTCGGAAACCTTTGATTGATATTATAATATACGCGGTTAGATGAGAGATGGAACCTGTACCACGTGCGTGATGCAACTACGCAGAGAACTTGCACTCGTCCACTCGAACAATTTAAGACGGCAGAAGCGCCATCTATGAGCAAACTATTAGTTTGGATGAAAAGGACGGTTTCCAGTTTTTCCTCCTGGGAGTAAAAATGAATATCCATCGGCGTTATAAATGTTTTTTTTGAAATTATAATAAGCCATTAAACAAAAAAACAAAATTAAGATTCTCACTAAACTAAAATTCTTTGCCATCCAGGACAGAAAATAAGCAAGACATAACCCAGAGCTTGACACCAATATCACCAAGAGTCTGTTGTTAAACATATTTATCAGTTCCAGGTAGTAACTTTAATTGTGATTTTTTTTTAAAGGACCATAGAGAGAAAATGTGAAATAAATATTTTTTAAATATTTCTCTAAAGCTATCCTGCTTGGAATGAAGAAAGAAGTTAATACAAAAAAAAAATTATTTATTCAGAGCTTTCGAAACAAACACCAACAACAACCATTTGGAAGGTTTTCATCAAACACATACAGAATTACTGATTTAGATTTTATTTTTTATCGGCCTTTTCGTCCATCAGTCTTTTTTTTATCATCTTCCATAGGCGTAATGCTTGAAGCATCCGCGTCAGCTGTCATCTAGACAATAACATAATGAATGCTTTATAAAAAAGTATAACATTACATGAAATCCAACTTTCTTGGAGCGACTGCTGCTGCGCTGTATCCACCGCAGTAGCATATCGAGAATATTTCCTTTAGCTTTCGTACCCTTCTTATTTAAAAATTCTCGTACATGGCCAATTCTCTCTTTCAGATTTCAAATTTATCTTCGGTCAACTATATAGTAAGTTTACGTTTTATTACATTGTGGAAAATTTGTCTGTATATGAAAACTACGAGCTCCTCCTTCGACTAAAATAACCAGGACATCGGTTTTAGACACTTCCAACATCTTGCATGGCTTTCTGGTATAGGATAGTTTATTATATGCATGTACAATGCTTTCAAATTTTGCTCTGGTTTTGTTAATTTGATCCACTGTTATAAACAGTATGTTGATTTTAGTTTACAAACTAGGACCCAAATATGAGGCAGTCTATGCAGATCATTTTTTTGTGCAGACAGGTCATCAGAAGAGGGCAGGTGCTTGAAGTCTTCATTACCCGATGTAACCAATTCATGCCAATCACCCGTTTCAATTGCTTTTCTGATGTTCAACTTTTAGTTTTCTCCGCAAGAATTTGCAGCTCTGGATCAACTAATCTCTTGACATGCTGCTATCCAAATTTTAGCCCTTTCTGCCGCTTTTGGGGTTGTAGGTTTTGGATAGGGAATGGATCTTACCCCTTCCATTTCTTTCTTCACCCCTATAACTATGTCTACTATCGCTGTTACATATCCATACTCACCATATTGTCGCTAGCCAAGTCTGTCTAGTTGAATAACACACAATCCTTCGCGCTACACGTACTATTACTTAACTAATCATAGAAAGTCTTCAACAGCAGTCAATGATAGTATAGTTTACATTGGGTTTCCACGTAGTTCATGTCCAGAAAGTATTACCCTTCTAACCTTATGTTTGCTCAATATAGACTAATTGAAAGTGCACTGTGAATTATGTGTGGGTGTCATCGCCCGGAGTTTAAATCTGGAAGTAAATTCTACGTTTTGACAAGGAAACACATGGGATGTATTCACATTTTAAACTTTGCAACGATGCGCCATCTACGATCGAATTTATTGACTAAAATTATCATTAAAAATGTTTGTGCATTTTTTTCTTTGCAAGACACAATAAATAAATGTACAGCAACCCATTTCAACGAGTTGTTAATGTTTGTTTATTTTATACACTTTGCTCGTGACCATGAGTAAAACGCTCCCGAATGATAATGTGATGTCATACCGCATATCACATACGAATCCATCCGCGTATATTGTAATTACTTCAAAAGCACAAAAAAATAAAAAAAATTCATTTATTATTGTATTAAAAAGGATAACATGCGACTATGCGGGATAAACAAACTGCAAAACTCACATAACATAAAGAAAAAGAAGGAACTACATTCGGAAGTGGAATGGATCTATAGCGAGAGTCGTGCGGTAGGCTGTGGTTGTCTGATAATCTTTTCCACTGCACAGTGGGGTCTGTTTTTCACCCACTGGAAAAACTAATTTTCTTTCTTCAAATAGTTGGATTATTCACTACTAGAAAACATTTTAGTTTGTAATTTTTAAGGCAAAGCTTGCCAGTTATCTGTTTTGTTTTTATTTCGTCTTTATTTTTTTTAAAGTACGACGACACTTGTAAATGTAAACTCTTCTTCACTTTAAACCGCCAAACTCGTTCGCAATTAGGCCTACTCTTCCAAAAGGGAACATCGTTAACTAAAATCAAGTTAACAGGTAAGTAATATAGGAAATAGTGCAATTAACAAAAACCTACAACGGGTTTCATTAGAAATTAGATGTTGCTCGAAAGATTCGCGTCGCAGAAGCTTTCTTTCCCCGTAATGGAATGACATTCTATAGTTTAACTTGCATTTCGCTTTCGACCTTGTAAAACATCAATTTTAATTTTACTGTGCAACCCGTAATAACAAGCATGAGTTCAGTCAAAAAATTATCCAACTGCCCTTACAGCTGATGCCAACCACACTAGTTATACACGGATTTGTTATTGGTTTTTTAATATCGCTCGTGTACTTTACTCCACAGGCACAAATAACGAGTAGGGTTTACACATTTACTCATAACTAATTGGAATTTAACCACTTACTCTAATCATTTAACTCGTTTGATCCATTTTATATTGCTTACCCCGTTTGTTTGGCATTGACCTACATTTTATGTAACATCAAGGTAAATACTGTATTGGAAACGGAGATTGATTTAGTTGCAAGTGCAATAAAAGGGAGTGGTTAAGAGTTTTATATTTACTACTCATCACCACCATGAATTTTTATAATTATGTTACGTAGTTAAAACTTTTTTTCGGATTTGGAACGGGAGTGTATCGTTTTAAAAATAGTACATTGCGTAACCGCTTGTGAAAGGAAATGTAAGGAAGTTAAATTTTGTGATTTGATCTGCAGTTAAACATCTACCTTTAAATTGGATGGGGTTATTATGACGTAAAATTGATTTAGTGCAATAGATCAAGATATATTACGTAAACGATTATGGATAATAGTTTTTCATGCTGCGACTGTTTGACCTAGAAATTAAACTAACGTGAAAAAAATTTCAACCGAGAAGATATTGTTTATGACCATGAAATTAAGACAATTTTCCGGAAAGAAGGAAATATTTAATGTTTTCTTTCTATTTTTTAGTTACTATGATGACTCCAGTAAGATGCACATTACGACCGAAATTCCACGTCGACATTAGGGGAAATTGCCAATAAATCTCTAGCTACGAAACATGGAACTTAAAGAATTTTGAAGACACCCACGAAATAAAAAAATAAGTCCTGACGAAAACACTAAAAAGCAATACATTTGGCAATATGGAAATTTAAAGAAAAGACCAATACGATTAGGGAACTAAAACTTGGGCTCGCTAAGATAGGTTCCAATGCCACAGCTGCTGAATGGAGACATATCTTTTGGGTTGTCACGGCTAGTCGTCCGTAGCTGCTAAAAATTCTACGTCATCGTGTCCGTTACCTCAAGCATGTTGCAAAATATGATCAAAGTTTTATTAATTGCTGAACTGTAATTAATTGGAGTTTGGCCAGTACGATCTCCAACCTGATGAAGTACCAGCAACCAGTGGTCATGCCAGCATCCGTCCAGGATTGGCTGGACCATGAGCTTGAGGTGCGAGGCATTGATGCCGTTGTTTATACGCGCTACATTTTAAGTATCCTACAACAAGACAACGAATTAATGGACACGGAGTTATTTTCTGGCGTCGCTAAAAGAAACCCTCAGGTAATGGTAAGAAATTCTAAACATTTATTAGTTTTTTATTTTTTTAAATAAATTTATATTATTTAGGAATCTCCAGGAGGCAAGGAGAAGAGTAAGCTAAGTGCTGACAGATCGAAATTGTTAAATTGTGAAGAAATGAAGAAAAGCGCTGCTATTGAATGTTTAATGTCAGTATCTGAACAGGTAATGTATGATCATTTATTTTAGTTAATGAAGATTGTAAAATGTTTTCCGTTGATTTTATAGAAATGTGGAATCGAAAAATTAGTAGACGAATTGTGTGAAAAATTAAAAAATATTCAAGGTAGTTTTCATTACTTGTTAAAGTATAAATGGGTATTAAAAA
Organism: Pachymerium ferrugineum; assembly: GCA_034686365.1. Lineage (NCBI taxonomy): Eukaryota > Metazoa > Arthropoda > Chilopoda > Geophilomorpha > Geophilidae > Pachymerium > Pachymerium ferrugineum. The sequence continues at coordinate 13,048 of JAQGAS010000124.1, read as the reverse complement.
GAAATTTTTTAGGTAACGGATGTGGCAGTGATTTGGAAGTTAAAGGCGGTACGCGAAGTAATACAATTGACATTTGCAGCCTAACATCCTCTTCTCCAACGGAAGATGCTGGAATGTGAGTGAGATTTGTTGATTGATGAATAATGTATTAAAGACGTTTGAATGAATTTTCAGTTGTTGCCCAGCTTTTTCTGGTGCAAGTGGCAATGTTGAACCATCTGCGGAACCCAAAGGTCAGAATTTCGAAAATATAACCCAATGGATTAACGTACTAGAGTCAAATAAGGAGCAGGAAACAGTTGAAAAACAGTTATCGGAGGAAGAAGATAAAATGCAAAATGATAGAAATGAAGTGAATGAAGATAAGATTAAGGAAAAGGAGGATGAAAAGTTAAATTTTATTCCGGGATATAGTCCTTTCAATTTGATTAATCCAAAAATGGGGGATTTTGTTATTGATAATTGGCCACAACTCCACCCCGAAAAAATTACGGCACCTTGGTATATGGAAGAAAAATGTTTCACAGAAATTCAACCAATCGGGTATAATATTAACAACAACAATGTTTATAAATACGGAAAACCTGAAATAACTAGAAACGAAGAATCTTCAATGGAGAGTTCTGTTGTGGATGTGGCATCTGGTAATGGAAGAGAGAAATACAACGAAAGAGATTACATTGTAAATAATAATAGTACGGAGAATTTACAAGAAGAGGAGAATTTGCTTGCTATTGAAGAAGTAGCTGAAGCAATGGGAGAAGCTGAACTGTTAGCAAAACTGGCGGCCAAGTTTAACGATATTGCTTCGATTTGGTCTGATCAGAGAGAACAGCAATTGGATGATCACGGGAAAGTGGGGAATAATATATGGCAGGTGTTACCTTTTTATCGTCCTGACGATAAAAATTTGAGTTCGGTTTCACTGGGCCCTCAAATGGCGGCTAATACGGACCGTAAGTTTGATTGGCCACACGTCCTGGCCAGAACAACATCTTACACTGACGACAACAGAGCAGATTTAATTAAACAGCTGGGCGATGAAACTGTTGAAAATGCCAAAAGTCTGTTTATTTCTGCCTCAAAGCCAAGCGAAATCAACTCAAAACAGTCCAACTGTCAGCAATGGAACAGATCGCTGTATTCTTCTTTTGCGAATCTGGAAATCGATTGCTCATCCCCTCAAGAAAAGGATCTCAAAGCGGAACAAGAGACGCTTGAGCCTTGCTCGCCCGTTCGTAGAGAAGAAGAAATGCAACTGATTTGGCAGATGTTGGGCAACGCTCTTCACTCCGAACAGGCGAGTTGCATTAATAACGATGAGGAACTTGGGTTTCTTGAAAGTTATCAGCGTTATAGTAAAGTGGATGATACGTTTAATAATGATTGGCAAGGGTTGAAAAGTAATAACACTGATCTCACTCCGTATTCCTGCCCAATTGAAGATAAACCATTCGACTTGCAAGCCGTGTGGGACTCCTCTGCTTTGCAGCGTGAAGTGGACTCTCTCCCATATGTACCTTTTGGCTCTTCATCAGAGAGTTTAGTGGGTAACGACTATTGGCAATCCAGTGAAACTTCGGTGGATTCTGTCATGCCTCTCACGCGCAGTTACGATAGCTACCTGAATAAAATCTATCCCAGCGAAGTTCAAGAATGCGCCATTCCTGAATCGGAAGCTCTGAGCGAGCCGACGTTGTCTCCGAAGAATTGTACATTGACGTATCACAAAGGCGAAAGTTGTTTCGTTGAAGTGAAGCCATCGTGTCGAAATAATTGGGGAAACAGCAATGCTCAGGTGCCTCTTCAAAAGCAATTTTCCATTCAAATGCCGCAAACAGATTACGATACTGAAGATACTAGCGAAAACTTGCTCACATCGCCCAAAACTCATTTTCGTCCTATTCGTCAAGATTCTTGCGAAACAGATACTACTGGCAGCAGCGATGATTCGGCTCTTGCTGTATCTCAAAACATCGAAGATCAATTGGCGGCTATCAATTGCAAAAGCATTTCTCCAATATTTTTAAATTGTCGCCCTCCCGACGAGGAAAGCTCGGATGAATCCAATTTCATTCCGCATATTTCCAAGTCGAATTTGGAGAAGTTTTGTCAGACTGAAGATATTCTCACATTAATGCCAGGTCAAAGTGATGCGATGGATGACGAAAGCAGCAAACCACTGACGACGTCCGTTACGGGGGAGGATAGTTGTACGCAAATGCTGAATGCTGTTATTGACGTCTTGGACAACATGCTGAACGAACGTGCAGGAAGCGATGGCGAAGAAATTACAAACACAACAACAGACTCCAGCAGTTCGAGCAGTGTATCTCCGCCATCGTCGAGAGACGACTCCTCAGAAATGTTGCCCAGAGTTCCTGTCGAGTTGCCCTATAATAATCCTATGTACAGCAACAAAACGGGTCTGTGGGATGGCAGTTGCCCTATGGTGAAATGGAGCACTGCTCAAGAAGAAAATGAAGAGCAAGGATCTTGGGATGAAACGACGAACCAAGCGTCTTGGGCGGAATGCGTGCAAGTAGAAGCCAAAGAAATGGACAAAATTAAAGCATTACGTGACGAAATTAGAGATGAAGAAGAGAAATTGTTTGATGATATTAACTATTTGCGGGTGTTGAACTTGGAAGACGAATACGAGAATCAAGTTTGTCCAATTGGACAGGAGCAGTGGATTGGGAGCGAAGAATTGTTACCCAAAACACCAGAAGATACTCCTGAAGAAGAAGAATGCAATTTGGAATTGGAGAGAATTCACTGCAGTGGACGAACGTACAGCAGCAGTGACGGTGATGATATCGCGTGCCCGGATGGAATTGCTTATCCCGAATATTTCGGTGACATGCAGGTAAGCATTTTGTTGTAACTACATTCCTTTAAGTAACTTGAAAATTTTTAGCCCCAGGATCCATTTGCCAGTTCCAAATTACCTCTATTGAGTAGCAGCAAAGTGTTATACTCAACTGATTTAGAAGAGGAATGGAAAAAAGATTTATTTGATGCACAAATACCAAAGAGCCGTACGAAGCAAAGTAAATTGATGTTAAATAAGAAAGAATTGAATACCTAAATTGTTTGTACGTATAGAAAGTGGAAATGTTAAACGGCCTTGCAGTTTTTACATGGAAGGAAATTGTCGTCGCACTGATTGCAAATTTTCGCACGATTTGGCCAGTATCACTTGTCGTTTCTGGGTTGAGGGATCTTGCTTCAAAGGAGTCACCTGCCCTTTTCTGCACGGTTTTCAAAAGTAAATTGGGGATACCGGTTTTGTTAAATTTTTTGACATTTAACTTATTTCTCTTCAGAGATAAAGAAGACAATGACGAAAAGGCAGATTTTACGCTTGAGTTACAATCAGAAGCACATTTTCCCGCCCTTTCTAAACCAAAAGCTTGTCCTCGAAAAAAGGTTAATTTATAATAAACGAAATTCAAATTTCTACTCTTAATCTTTAATATAATTTGTTTAGGATTTTGTTCAATCAAGTTCCAGTGACTCTACACCGGTGGCAAAAAGTAAACGTCAAAGAAAGCGTTTTTCTGGAAAAGAACGACCCAGCTCTCCAAATTCTGCACTCAAACAATGTAAATCCAGTCGTTCTCAAAAAAGTAAGCAGCGCAATTCAAAGAGTTCATCCAGTGAAGATGATGTAATGGAAGTGTGAGAGGATAACTGCGTCTGATTACGTTTGGTAAAAATAAGCGAACGATATTATTTCTTTTGTTTTGAAACTCAGCTCTGTGCAGTTCTTAGTTTTGTCATAAAAGAAAGAATAATCTAAATTCTGTTAAGTGTCATCCTAAAAACTTTTGTAGTAGGTAGCATTTATTTTGTTTTAAGCGATTGGTTTAAAAAAGAAAACAAAAAAAAATACAAAAAAAAAAAAAAAACAATCACTTCGAGGAAAAAAATTCAACATTCACCAAATTTGCAACGTAAAGTGTTACTAACTAAATTATGTTTTAACTATTAGCTAGGCTTAATTTAACCTTACTGATAGAAAGTTACTTTTATTAGTGAATGTATTTGAAAGATGCAACACTACTAATTAAGTGGAAAATACCTTTAACCCTAGTCACAAAATAACAAATAGAAAAAGGTTAAAAATACGAAAGAAAATTGTTGTCCTCTCTTTCTTCTCTCTATTTCTCGTCATTCGATACGGTAATTCCAGAATACTTAATTTCTTATCCAACTTCAGTGAGTGTAATTTTAAGTTTGAGTAAAACGAATTAGTCGTGTATTTTTGTGAGCAATTTGAAATATAAATAACTTATAGTGGCGACACGCAAAAAAAAAAAAAATGTTCACAGATCTTAATGTACTGCAGCTCACTCAACTGTTCCCCAAAAGAACATTATTTAGATGAGGAACAGACAAAGTTTTAATTAAATGGAAAATAAACGATCACTTTGTGATCTATTAATCATTTTCTGAAATAAATTTCTCTGTGGAACTCTGGTCTCAGTTGATAGGGTCATGTCTACAGGGTTCACACTGAGGAAATCAGAAACACTTAAAGAACGATTAAAACTTGCTCGGTATTGGAAAAAAGAAGGATTTGAGTTAAGTGTCATTCTGAGGCATTTTGCTTTAAGTGCCAACAGGGTTTTCAAAAATTGTGATTAATAAAATAGCCCTGTAAATTTTTTTTAGACATGATCCCAAGTTCTCTCTTTGGACTCTTAACTGGTTAGGATTTGGGTTATTAAGGAAAGATGGAAAAGAATAGACGTTTGTACCTGCTTACTGTGAAATCGTAGCTTTTGTTGAGAACTTGTGTCTATAACTGGATGATATTAGTACAAACTAAGAAGAAGAGTTTATTTTAAAAAAAGCTAAGGGAAGAAGTTAAATATTGTCATGTAAGAGTTGACTATTATTGTATAAAGATTTGCCGGTAAAGTGAATTTTTTTTTTTTGTTTTTATTAACTGTTTTATATGTGGGAGTGTTGTTATTAATGTTAAGTTCGTGTTGCCCTCTCTGTTTTAAATAGTTAAATACCTAATCCTCGTATATGTAATTTTATAATTTCTGTTTGTTTCTGCAATAGTAGATACTACAAACCTTAAAGGTGTAAAACAAAAAAATGACTAAATTTTAAGCTTTAATCACAATTTTGTTTTTTATAATAGCTATAATTATTATGGACATTGAATTTTATAGTTATTATTATGCAGTTTATATTTGTTTGAAACTTGCTTACGCTTTCCTGATAAATTTCAAAATCAAAAGAACTTTTTTCTTAGCTTTTTTATTTGATTGTTTTGGCTGTGAAAAGATAAAGAACTGCAGGAAAGAAAAACTGGAAACTAGTCAAAAAAAAATTGGATTTGTTACTAGTCAAAATAATAGAGTTTTATGAAAAAGGTACTCAAGTTTCAACATTAACTTCAATTCCCAATGTTTAAGTCAACATGGAAAAAAAATGTTCGAATTTATTGGTGCCTTTTTAAATTGAAGGGAAAAAAATGTTAGGAAATTAATCTAGTGTTGTCAGTTTAAAAATATTTTTGTAAGATGATAGATAATGTTAACCCAAATGTTTAAAATTGGATTAAAAAATTTAACAAGAATGGTAAATAATAAAGAGATTCGGGTGTGGAAAGAGGTGAACAGGTACGATGATAGAAGTTAATTGAAATGTGATTTCGAAGTTTCTTTAAGTTTTGCCCAATCACCTGAAACATCTCTGATTTGTCTGATGTACTTTTAAGTTACTTGTGTCTCGCGAAGGATGAACATTACAAAGATTGTAAGACGATTTATTTATTAAAAAGAGAGGACTTGAATGAATAACACGTGTTTTATTTCTTGAATTTTCAAGTTAATAATTCGATGCAAACTTAATATGAGACTCGCAAATATATTCTTGCTTGCAATTTAAGTTTGATTATACTAGGTCAAAGTGCTTTTTCTTCAATGAATTTAAATGTACATTTTAATTCTAAAAATATACTGTGTAAATAAGCAAGGAGATTGGCCTATCTGAGCCTATTAATAGTAATAATAACGCGGCCTCTGGGTTTTTTTTAACGCTTGCGCTTTCTTAAGAATTCTGAGGCTGACTTCTGATTGCACAGTAATTATTTTTGGTTTTGGTTTTGGTTTCAAACTGAAAAAGTATTCAAACAGGAGTGTTAACCCTGCCAAACCAATACCAATAATGATAACTGCAAAGACTCCTCCTGAAATGAACATTGTCATGTTGATAGACAATCATTCCTTTGTACAATATCTTGAACAACTAACCGTTGTGTTTTATACTAATTCCATCCAAATCTGCATTTTCTTGTTTACATTCTTTCCTCTCGGGATTTCGCTCCCACCACATTTCTTTAAGAGACTCTAGTATACCTTCATTTTGCAATTGTAGGATTCTGAAATAGAAGAGTGTGAATTTTATTTACATATAAAGAAAAGCCATTACCCTTTTGAAAATTGCCGTTGTAAGGGAGAATTCTTCTGAACTGCCAAAGCGTAAGGTTTCTTACTAAATTCTTCTCCAATACTCATCAAATCGCAATTTATCATTGTTAAATATTTAATTTCTGTGCTTTCTCCTGTATTAGATAAAGAATACCAGTAAAATGTATTCGATTTAAATTTAAAATTCACCTATGAGAGCAAAATCTTCATTAAGAACTCTCTGGACCCCTTCAGTTAAATCGCTGGGTAAACCAGTCCGCTTTATTTCTTCCCACATAATATTATATCTATTGCTCAATGGGTAATCACCCACTGATAGTCGAGCCCGTTCCTCCGAGTCCAAAGAGTCATCCAGGTTCATTTCCTCCCACTTTCTAAACACAATAAAAAAATGAGCTTATAATTTTGTATAAGTTAGGCAACTCAACTTTTGAAATAATCTTTCAACATAAGCCATTCTATCAAAATATGTCATTTGCAGAGAACCGTTAATAGGAGCATATTTAATCTTATGTTGCTTAAACAGGTCATCTAAATTTTTAACTGTGTTAATATTTTGCGACGACACGGTTAAATACGCAGCAAGATTTGCAGTGTAAGAAGCCATTATGATGAATCCAAACAACCACCAGCCTGTAAGCATAATTTGACCTGATATATTTTTTGGAGCTTCTGAACCACCTGCAAATGAAAATAAGGGTTGATAACAACAACACATTCATTTTAAACAAAAATTTAAAACTACTGAGTCACAAAATATTAATTATCGTTGTTTATTTTAATTTAAAAACATGACTGGAATTGCATGCTTCATATTGCATGAAGTGATGAATGGCTCCTAAGTGACTTTTACCTTGAGGCGTGAGTGAAATTATACAAAACCATAGAGATTCCATAAGTGAAAATTTCTGTGTTTCTTCATCGTTAATATATTTTTTTCTGTCGTTTCGATAACTAAATGGACTCAGTCGATCCAACAAACTTAAAAGACAACTGGTTAAAAAATAAGCTCCCAAAATAGCAACCCACACTTCCTTCTCGAGGACAGTAAGAAACTGAAAAAGTGATGACATAGTCTTTGGTCGACGAATAAGAATGACGTTTCCGACCATATCATAAAATGGTATTGTGAAATCAACGACTAATTCACGTTCTTGTAGAACGGAAGTTGGCGCCAGTAACACATCTGCGCTCTATAAGAAAACCAATGGCGTTTTAATGAGTTTTTATTAAAGTGTAAGTTTCTTACGTTATCCATGAGTTCTCTAATCGCTCCTGTCCATGTATGATTTTCATGCACTCGAGGGTAGTCACCGAAATAGGATTCGTACAGATTGTAAGTAAAGTTCAGTCTAACTCGTAACGCTTCTAAAAGATCTATGCAATAACCTTCCAGATTTGATGGCAGGGGTCCACGTTTGTAAATGAATGGTGGAAACTGAGTAATAAATAACGGATACATAATGGTATTTGATTAAAAAATTATGTCTTACTTACTTCAACTACGGCAATTCTGTATTCTGGTATTGATACTTCAATTGGAGGTGCAGCGAATTGAGCTTCGTATGGAAACAGATGTTGGCTTTCCTGCTACAGTTCAGATTTTAATTAACGATTAAAAATGTGTGTGAGTGAACAGAATGGATAAATTACATCCACACGTTGTGTTTGTTTGTCATGAATAGCTACTCATTGAACATTTAATCTAAAACATTTTAATTATATTGTTATCATAATACGTACGTATTGTAAATTCAGTGCCATTGAACTGGGGCAATGTAATAATGACTACAAACATAATGTAGCAGCAGCTTTTTTCACCTAGCAGATGCTTCATACTTCTTTGAAGTACCGTAAGCAGACTGTAACGAGCAATTTAAACTGCGTATAATTTTATATGTTTATCTTTAAATGGCTAATTGGCGTCAAGGTGTCAATTATAAATAGTTCCGTTCTACCTAATTGCTAATCGATTGCACTGTAGGTGTGAGGGCTGTGGTCAATTGATATCCAATAATGATTTAATGGTCTGGTTCGTTACACGGTAGGTTCTCAACGCGCAGGTTGCCTTATGAATTATTAATAGATTGTACAACAATTTCGCGTCGATTTTGTAATTAGGTCTGTTTGAAAATTTCAATACATCGACAGTATGCCATCGGCAGAATGCAGTCAAATTCACAGTGGATCAAATTTAAATGCAACAAAAATTTAATTATGCAAGGTTTTACTTTTATGTGTCATTTAAATAATAAACATTATAGAATAATAACGAATGTTTCAAAATTTGATTTAGACTGTGTAAAAGATTATCTCTGTAGAAACTTATTGTGCTTCTAAGAAGTTGCGGCATTCTGTAATGCAACGACCATTCATGGGGTGTTTTCAATTGCATCAGTTTGAATTTCATTTCCGTTTTGGGTTCTTGCTTTACTATTTGACCACCTTTTAAGTGACTTTTTATTACTTCACTTTTACCCCTTAAGTGACTATAATACCTTTCAATTCATTTTATTTTTATTCCTGTAGATGGGAAAATACATTTCAATATTAGATACGCATTTACAGAAAATATTAATAAGACAATAACAAATTGAAATCAACAAATTAGCTTTTTTAGCTGAAGTTAACGTTGCGGACCCATTACGTCATTCAAGTCAATTTCACCATCCAACATACGTTGCAAGTTATTATTATGATGCCCTTTTCCACGACAAGATTCATCCACTTTGCATTGATCTGAATAAACACAGGCAATATCCATTCAAATTTATTAGAAGAAAAAATTAATGGACTTAGTTTCACCTGTTGAGCAGCAAAGTCCTTCAGCAGAACATGTTCCATCATTTCCACACGCTCTTCCTTCATTCTGACAAGGTAAACTATACAAATTTTCCAGTCTACAAATCGCGCTTTCACGAGTTCCCACAAAACAACCGACGTTAGCACCACAACAAATGTCCGGGCCATAACAACGTCCAATGCCCCCTGGACCACAAGGGGTGCACTGCAATGCGGTATTTAAAATATGTATTATGCAACCCCCATAAATTTTTATTCTCCTTACCTGACGGACGTTTCTACCGGACTTTTCGTTGCCCGATCGTTTGCCACCAGGCGGACAATTGGTAATGTAACATGCGTTGGCAAGAAGAAAGATAATGGTCAGTGTAAGAATGTAATAGTACAAAGACGTCGACTTCATAGTGGCTTGAGATTTTTTTGGAACTGAAGGAGGACCTCTCTATGCGAGGTCTTTTAAAAAGAACCCTCCTACTGTGTCAATTTGGGCGTGCGCACGCGCTCAGTAAAATAAGTTCGTGTTGCAATAACGTTCTTATGAAGGGTGGGGATCCGTTCGAAAATTAGATTAGCTTGTGATCGTTATTCTTGGACGTGTTTGTGTGGGTGGAGACGGATGATTGAATTATTCAACATTGTACCCGATTAATTGCGTCTATGAAAATATTGCTTGAGCTCCTGTCATTTTTGATCTTATGTTTGGGATTTACAAAGAATGACTCGCATATTACAAGTTTTACATTAGTTTATTGACTTTTGTAATTAGTTCACAGAGTTGAAGACAGGGAGGGTATCATGTAGTCGGGTCTTCACTTCTTTCTTCTATCGTAAATATTCAAGGGAGAGAGCTGGTCATCATCATCTTTAATTGGAAACCTAGAAGAGATAAAAGAGTTAAATTTTTCTTTCGTTGGTTAATTAACTTGCTAATTAACTTACTCGCAACACAGTCCACTGTGTACAATACAACAGTAATTATTCACGTGACGCTTACACTTGCGGCAAGAGCCTTCTACTGATTTTTCCGTCACCAGAACAATTATCGTAAACAATATAAGAACGACGAAGACTTTGTTCATGGCTTAACGTACTTGTTCAATCATTCAGGTGGGCTAGGAAAAATGATTTTGCCGGCGCTGTCTGACACACATGCCACTCTTTTATAGTCATCAAACCTTGGACTAAAAGGTGATCATCTACCATAGGTGATGTTTCATAGACGTCAGGTGTAATATCATATTTTTTTTAAATACCTGACAAATGACCCGGTTGGAATTTTCCGATTACATAATACACAACACAAGGCTTAAATAACAAAACAATTGTGGATTTTTATAATATATACTAAAATTCGTTTTATAATTTATGGGTCAGATGTTCGTTTCGTATGGAATTGTGGGAGAAAATGGTAGCGTCCATTGAGGGCAAGGTTGAGCTGATTAGGAATGGCGGATGCATTGGGGGAGGTATTTTCGGTTGCGTCGACAAAACACCCGAAAACTACACAGAAAGTATTTCAATATGGAACAGCTGGTTTCAGATCGAAGTAAAAAGTTTTATGAATTTTTTAATTCAGGGGTTGATGCAATTTAAGTAAATAATTGATGCATAAATTGATATCGTATGGTGGTGGTGGCTTGAAAGTCTACCTGGATTTGGATGAAAAATTCGGGGAATGTAACATGATTCTTGCTTTGGAATGATACATGAATTTAGTGACCCTATACAATGACAAGTAATTAGATCTAGCAATGATACAAAGCACTTCATATCGAAATGTCGTTACAGAAATTTAATGTTTTGGTGCATTTGTTTCCTGTTTGGATCTCACCTAGTTTTTAATTTTCAGAGCAAATGAATTGGAGTTTGTTATGTTTCGAATGGGATTACTGGCTGCACTGCGATCAAAATCTACACAAGGTAACAGTGTATTAATTTAGTTAAAATGGCTTAACTTTTATTTTAATTTAGCTGCCATTGGGGTGATGATAACAGCTTCCCATAATCCAGAAGATGATAATGGAGTTAAATTAGTAGATCCAATGGGAGATATGTTGGAATCTGCTTGGGAAATATTAGCTACTCATGTTGTCAATGCGGAGTAAGTTGAGTTTTAATATCTGTAAATAATTTAAATTTCGTTTAATTTCTTACAGAGACGTAGAATTAGTGCGAACATTGAACCATATCATATTTTCTACAAACTTAGATATAAATGTACCAGCTACGGTTCTTATTGGTCGAGATACAAGGTTTATTTAATTGGTTTATTGTAAAATCTGTACGTTTTCATGCTATTCCTGTTGTATTGTTTTAGAAAAAGTAGTTTGGCGTTGTCACAAGCTGTTATTGATGGAGTAAAAGTACTAGGAGGGAATGTCCAAGATTTTGGTATGGTGTATAGTTAACACAGTGAAAGCAACATTTAAAGTGAAATTTTTAAAGGGTTGCTTACAACTCCTCAGTTACATTACATTGTTTGTTGTACAAACACAAGGGGAAAATATGGTATACCAACTGAAGATGGTTATTTTGCAAAATTAGGAAATGCTTTTGTTCAACTTAGACACATGGTACGAGCACTTATTTACATTGTATAATAAATATAATTTATGCTGTTAATCAATAGCAAAAATCTACCGAAGATCAAATTCCTACGGTGCGGTTGGATGGAGCGAATGGGGTTGGAGCTCCAAAAATCAAACAAATACTTCCTTATTTAAAAGACTCGTTGAATATTGAAATCCACAATGGCGGTGGAGGAAAACTCAATCACCAGGTCTGTTAAACGCCCCGTACGTCTTTTTATTTACATCTAAGTTAAATGGTTTGAATGCTCTTTTCAGTGTGGTGCCGATTATGTAAAAATACAACAAAAACCACCTGAGAATTTTCCTCTCGATGCTGGTGTTCGTTGCGCATCTTTTGACGGCGACGCCGATAGAGTTGTATACTTTTATCTAGATTCAGGTGGCGTCTTTCATCTTCTAGATGGTGACAAAATTGCCGCCTTGGTAAGTTTGGACTAGTACAATTTTTCTAATATTCATTAATGATAAATTTATTTTTCCAGATTTGCGGTTATCTTCAAGAACTTTTATCTCGTTGCAAATTGGATGTGGATTTAGGAGTTGTTCAAACTGCGTACGCTAATGGAAACGCCACCGAATATATAGCAACAACGCTGGTAAAGTAAAATACAATTGCATTTTCATTAGATGTACTCAGAAATGACGCAATGCAACGCTGTTCCACTGACTGTCTGAAGAGATATTATCTTAATTTTACCAAAAACTTTGCGAGGAACGTGCATTCCTTCCCATAATTCAGCATTTTTACGTCATTTCTGCGTCACTACGTCAATGAGAACTTTAATCTGGAACTTTTGTGCATGCAATTTTGTGCAGAATATTCCTGTGGCATGTGTTCCAACTGGAGTGAAACATCTTCATCACAGGGCAATGCAATTTGACATTGGGGTTTATTTTGAAGCAAACGGCCATGGAACAGTGAGCAAATTAACTGCATTATTGTTTTTGAGATTAAAATTTATAATCTTTAGATAATTTTTACTGAACGCATTGAAAAAAAAGTTCAACAGCTATCTGAAAGTAATAAGTAAGTAGATTTTAGATATTTGAATAAATGGATTGAAAAGGTTATTATTTCTTAAACGTACGGAAATATTAACTTATTGTGTACGAATTGGTTGCTAGTCTACCTTTAAAACCCATTTTATTTGTTTCAAATTGAATTGCTTTTACTGAGATAACAAAATCATTTCAAAGTCT